>BJBW01013782.1:25709-54738 GCA_004320125.1 Scolopax mira | reverse complement strand
GAGGTGATTGAGGCACCATCCCTGGAGGTATTCAAGAGAGGAGATGACATGGTGCTTGGGGATATGGATTAGTGTTGGGTTGGTGCTGTTTGTGTGGGGTTTTTTGTTTGTTTATGTTTGGGTTTTTTTTTAATTTTTATTGTTTGGGGGTTTTTTTGGTTATTTTGTGTTTTTTTTTTCATTGGTTGGACTAGATGATCTTAAAAGGTCCCTTCCAACCTAGGTGATTCTGTGATTCTGTAACATGGTGTTAGCTCATACTGCCTCACTCATGCATACACTGTGTTCCTTGCCCCTCACCTTGCTGGTTTATTTAGACTATGGGTGCTTTTTAGAAAGGACGCTCTTCCTCCCTATATTTGGATGCCGGCACCCCAAACAACCCTGGTTTTTAGGCACGTACCGTGACCCAACCAGGATAGGCCATGCTGCCAAACAGGGTCAGAAGTTAGGCAGCAGATAAGCTAGTGAGTCTCTAGAAGGGGATCACTCATTAATTAAGGGATGTTACTAGACAACAAAAATGAAGTAGGCCAAGCCAGTGAGACTCTGCAAATAAATAAGTAGAACAGTTTGTTCACAAACTTAAAGATTATTACATGCAACTGGCCAAGAAGATGAGAAGAGGTTGGCATAGGCGCTGGTGCAATGAAGGCAGTGGAAAGCCTTGATTTAAACAAACATCACATATTTATCTTATTTTGCTTTTTTTTTAATTTCAAGTATTTCTTCAAAAAAGTTACCTAACAGTGAGAATTGAATTATCAAAAAAACATTGACCAGCAGCTACATACTATGACACTACAATTGGTACATTTCTCCTTGTGAGGAGATATACAGATTTAGGATAGCTATCCTAATTTCTAATTATTATAATTCATTATTTGTGTCACTTTTTGCTTCGATGGCAATGAGGATCCAATGAAAAATGGATAAAGCAGGGCTTTATATAGTGTAGCCACACTAAAAGTGACATGCGCTCAGCATCTGATTAACGTATGGTTTCCAAGCCAGCAACCGCCACCACTTCAGCAATTTGAGCTTCCTTAAACCTGCAGAAAGCATACACTGACAATTTTGGGGAGTCCTATTTTAGTTCTCCATTTTCAAAAAAAGGGTTCAATTAACATGAGAAAAGAATCCTGTTTCAGCGACACAAAGAGCAACTTCAGGTAACCAGCCTCTGTGTACACCTGGCCACCACAGAAGCTGTCCTGCTTCTCCCCTTCAGCTCCCAGCCCTGTATCTTCTCCCCCTCCCTCCAGTTAGATTAAGAGATTAATTTAAAGGGAGGCTTGAAGCTAGCACCCTTAAAGACACTGCACTTAGGGTGTACTGGAAATCAGCTGGCATGTCAAAGCAGACAGCAGCCCTCACAGCCTGGCCTCCAAATTGGAGGGTTTCCATGTGTCTGTTGAAGGATTTCATTTCACCTCAGCTCAGAGCCTTCGAACTCCATCCTTGTTCCCCATGAAATTCAGACAGAGAGAGAGAGCTTATGCTGTGCAATACAATGAATTCAAGAGTAGTTTCTTCTCGGTGTAATTTAGATGCTCTAATACAACTGAAGGAGAAATGTGCTGCCGCATCACCAGGGAATGGGTCTGTGCCAGGGTTTGAGGATCTGGTCAGAGACAGAAGGACTGAGCTGGGGAATCACTGACAGAAGTACATCAGGGAGCCACAGAGGATCACTAAAGCTTACGTCATGGTCACTGAAGTTATTCCAGGGTTATTTCCAGTGAAAAAATTTATTATTTCTAGTATTTCTATCAACAGAGCTGGCAGCAGTACTTTGCAGGACAGTCAAATTCACCCTTAATCCCCCCCTGCCTTCCCTGTGCCAGAGTCTCTGTGTTTCATCTCTATGTGGAGATGCTATCTACCTCCCAGCACTATGTCAGACAAAACATCTTTCAAGGTTATTTTAAAGCAATCTGGACGGTCATCAAGATAGTCCTGCAAGGGATTACTTATGAGAAGAACGTTAGCTATTATAACTTAGTGAAGAAATCTAAACGTGATAGTGGAAGAGGCTCAGAGAACATCAGCTCAATGCTCAGGGACTGCAAGAGAGAGAAATGCATTGACAGTATGCTCACATCTCCAACACTGCATTCACTCTTGGTCACCTCACCTCAAGAAGGATTTGGAAAAACAAGAAAAGGCACTGAGAAAGATAAAAAGGATGCTTGTAAGTGTGTCCCAGTTTCCCAGCAAACCAGGAGAATAAATATACCAGAACGTGTTGAAAAAATGTATTTGATGAGAAAGTGACAGAGAAAACAATGAGTATTCATCATTTTTCCTACCAGAGAAGTAATGAGCATGCTGTGAGAGCCAGCTTAGACCTATTTTTTGCCAGGCAATACATTTGCTTGTTGCAAGATATTGCAGGTTTTGGGTATTCCTGGTCTTAAAAAAGACTTCAAACCAATCCATGGGGGTTAGGTCAGTGGTGGCTGTGACATTCTGGGGTACAGTGCCTGGGTCCCAAATTCCTGAGCTGCCAACTGCTCAAAGGCAGCAGGAGATAAAAAGGGAAGGAGCACCTCACCCTCATGCAGATTTTTGTAATTTTTCTTCTAAATTCAGCTTATTGGCTGGTGTAGGAGAGAGCATGCCAGGGTGGCAGGCACCCAGCTGTATCAGTATGGATGTTTATGTCCTGGGGACACACACCTGTAACATGGTTTAGCCGTGTTGCTCGCACAAACGGCTGAAAGTCACCCATTCCTCAGGTGATCCCAGCCCAAGGGGAGCTGCAGGAGGAGGACACCTTCACCACAGCATTAGCAAGTGGCTTGCTTTTCAGCAGCAGCCCTGTAGACTTCCTACATGGTACCAATACAAGTCTTTCAGAGAGTATTCAGGAGGTGTACTCACAACCCCATCCCATCCCCATTCCCAGGCCAGGGCTGAAGCCCTCACTATGTTTTCTGGGGATGCTCACCAACTGCTGTCCCCCAGAAGGACGTGGTGCTGATAGCCAGCAATGGTACAAGAGGAGGTCTCCCTTCCCATAAGCACCTGTGCTTTGGGAATGACCTGACCTAGCCACCATTTTCTGGATTCACACCAGGGAAGGTTCCCAACCTCTGTGCTCCAGCTCCACATGACACTGCAGCAAGGCAGCCTGGCACACAGCAGTCAAATCCTCCTCCTTTCTAGCCAAAGTAGGAAGAAAAAGAGTTAAAGGTGGGAGGCCATGGTGAGAGGAGGAACTCAGGAAGCAAAGGCTGGAAAAAGAGCACAGATTTGCTGTGATAACTTGGGGAAACAGGATGTTGCAAGGAGGCCAAATGCCCACGCTGTTCCCACACCCTGATGTGATGCTGTCCAGGCTCCTGTGTTCCCCCAGAGGTTTGTCTTTATTTTTAACAAGTGCAAAAAAATCCCTAAGGCAACACTGTACTGACAAATATAAATGACTCAGCTGGAGATAGACTGGCTGAGTAATCCCCAAGACTAATTTTGCCTCTAGCTGTCTTGCTCTCGGAGGTAATCTCATACCTCACAATAGCGAGATCAAGACAAAATACATCTCTGGGCTCTACAACAACAAAACACTTTGCATCTCCCAGCAGCTTCGAAAACTATGGAAAGGCAGGACATTTTTTTGTCTTAGTCCACCTATAACCCTAAATAAACCTTTGTTACTTCAAATAATGAAAAGGTACTGTCAAAATCAATCAAACTAGTCCTGCAATTAATATTCTACTGCAACCGTAAAGACAACTGGAATACCAATATCCTTAGGAGCCCCACATAAAGACGGACTACTTTCCAAAAAAGAGCTTTTCTTGAGTAAATAGAGGAAATTTACTCCTATTCCCAACTATTTGAAACTTGCTTTAATTTAAGAGCTGCACAAATAAGGAAGAGTGTCCTGAGATCTTTCAATTAGAAGTTCAGAGCACTCAACTGGCCAACTGGGGTGTCACCTTCCCAACAGTCCATCATGAGAATACACGAAAAAAGTTTACAAAATCCTATTCACCAGCAAAGGTACCTATCTGAAGAGTGTGCCTGCTTTCACTGAATTAAAATCTTACTTTTTGTCTCCTAAGCATCCAAAAAAAGCCAAAATGTTTAAAAATGTATGTGCATAAATAAAATCCATACATTACTTAAGTTTGCATATTTGTAACAAGAATAAAATTATCAAAATGATTTTTTCTTCTGAAGACTTGTCCAAAGAACCCAGAAGTCAATGAAATTACTATACTTTCTACATAAACTATCTTTATTTTTTATCTCCTTCAGTCTTAGTATATTCAAAAGAAACTACCTGATCATCTGTTAAAGATGCAACCAAAGAATCATTCTTAGAATAAATAAAGTATGAAGTCCACAAACACCTGTAGGCCCAACTTTGGCCTTCAATTAATGCTGACTTTCATGGAGACGTTCTCCCCATTTTTTTCAGCAAGTGAGATACTGGAGGTGGAAAGGAAATAAGTAGAAAACACCATTGCTCTGAATAAGATGACAGTTTTCTTAGCCAGCTTATAACAGACCCAATCCTCAAACGTGGGCATATATCCCTTTCAATTGCAATTTTTGTAGGTTTGTGAAAGGCAGAGATGACTACATATTTACTATGAAGCAACAGAACAGAAATAGCAAGAAAATTCATAACTTAAAGCAGAGAGCCAAGATAGTAGGTCCTTTAAGCAGTTCAACTTCTGAGTAATTCTTTTAAAAATAAAAACGCAGTTTGCTTTGTGCAAGCAACTTTCTTAAACTCCAGAGGCTTCTTGGTTCACTACTCACGTCTAAGTGTTGAGGAGGTGACAAGGGCTTGCTCTGATGAGGGCATTGCACCAGGCAACACATAGGAGAGGGAACCAGAAAAACATAAAAAAAGTGGTGACCCAGAAGACATGAAAGCAGAGAGAAAAGGCAAATGGAGAATTGTTGGGCTCCTCTTGCATATGGATGAAGGGTCACTTCACTGAGTATTTCAGAGGTGCAGACAGACCAAATGAAGATGATGGTGTGCTGGTCTGATTGCACGCCTGTACCATCAAACCCTCCGGGCACCAGCCTCATCTACTTTGCAAAGAACATGGTTTGGCTCCTTTTTGTTTTCTGTGCTATTTCCTGTTCACCCTTTCTGCTGCTTTGGTTTGTGAAGCCAAAACCTCTGATCAAACACCAGATTAAGCAAAAGCACATTAGAAAAGCATTCTTTATTGCTGCATTTGAACAAAGCTGACATTTCACATACATTCCTAATACCGATCAGCTAAAAGGGTTTATAGGGCAGATCTGCTCCCCCCAGGCTATCCATATCCCTGTTACTACAGCTATAAGCCAGGACAGGATGGATTGTAGATATTTAAACAGCAAAACTAATTAACTAAACATAACTACTTCCTTTGAAGCTTGATGGTAAAAATTTCCATTTATCTATTTTTATGTGTGAATTGGAAACATTTGTGAAACTTCGTATTCTTTTGTCATGGAAATTAAGAATGGTCTTTTCAAGTATAAATCATCAGAAATCCTGAACTGAAGTGAGGGCCAGTAGCTTCACTCTGGCAGGTCTCCTGGATTAGATGGCAGATGACTCCTTATCGCTAATTTCTGTTGGGTTTGGAGAAGTACTTTTATTTTCTCAGGCACTTCTCAGTATAAAGAGTACATCTACCATCTCTCCACCTGCACCTTCATTTAAGGAGGAGTTTTCTAGATTTATCACCAGGAGTCAACATCAATATTTATAAAGGTTTCAATATTGGACACTTTTATGAATCTTTATCCCAAAACTAAAGTTTCAAATTGCTATGGCACACAAAATGCTGCTTTCTGAGGTCCAGACTGTTCCTCCAGGAAGATTACCGGTGTAAAGAGGGTCTGACACTTTTGCCGAAATAACTTAAGGCAAACTTTATGCCTTAATTCCTTTCCAGATCCAGCTTGCTTAATTTCAAGAAAAAATTTTGAAATTTTTGAGTCCCAAAGTCACATTTTGTACCTCCTGCAAACTGTGGCAAGAAATTGTGCCACAACCATTCAATATGTCAAAGAAATACACCAAATCCTCCTACCCATCCTCTGTCCAGTGCAGAACAATGTTTCAGGGGTCAACTTTCAGCAACTTTGTCTTCTCCAAGGAGAAGGTGTTGCTGAGACTCAGGTTTGCCCCCACTGAAGCTGATACCTGGGTGTGCCCCACCACTATAACTGGGTGAGGATTTTCTGTAACTGAGGCACAAAGTCCACAAGCCAAGAAAGGCTTCGCCAAAGAGCCACTCCTACTCTAGCAAAGGGCACAGATCCCAAGTCACCCCAAGTCACTTTTCATGAAGGGTGCAACTTCAGGAAAGCAAAGAAAGAAAGATTTATATAAAAAAATTCTGCCTAGGTACCTGGTCTTGGTGCTAGCTTAAAAGAAATAAAAGAAAAAAAGGCAAAGATGAAGGGAAGGGAAGGGATCAGATCATCTTTATGGGTGCATCAAGCAGAACTATACAGTCTTGTCCTTTACTTTTGTCCTGTGCCACACTGTCCATCCTGGTGTCACCAGTATCACCACCCACAGCATCTCTGAACAAAAGGGATGCTGGCAGCTCACACCAGCCACTGGGGACCAGAGAGAGGAGAGAGAGGTAGGGAAAACAAGAGGAAGGGAAACTTGATTTTGCCAAATCAAGTGTTAAGATAAACTGACACACTGTCACAGTTCACCTGCTCTACACCCAGAGCTCCCTGAAGGTTTTCTGGGTGCCTCCACTGTGTACTTTCTCATGGGCACTCAGCCTAACACTGCTTCGGCGTATTTAAAAGGTAACCTGAAGCCCAGGAGCTCATATGCCCTGGTGGTCTCCAGTCTTGCTGCCTTCACTGTTGGCTGTGTCTTCACAGAAAACAGCCAGTTCCTTGCTGAGGCTGCCTCTGAAGAGGCCAGATGCAGTTCAGGTCTCTCCTGACAGGGAAGTTTTGGTGGTATTTCTCAAAGAAAAAAAAAAAAAGAAAAGATAAAATAGCACAGAAGGAGATGTGAGGTGTCACACTTCATCTGCCCACACCATGAGTTTGGAGAGATGCCATCTGGGCCATTGGCAGTGAGGGAGTTCCACAACCACCCCATTTTAGTGCTTTTTGGACATATCTATTAATTCAAATAACTCCCCAAAAAAGGAGTTAGTAACTGTTTCAGACAAAAGGGTTCTTATTTCTCATACTTTCCCAGAATTTGAAAATTTCAGATAAAATGACATTATGCTAAACCCTATCAGTTATGGGGAAAGAAAAAAAAAAAACCAAACCAGAACAATGTATTAGTACATGAAGACTGCTGCTGCCACCAAAAGCAAGGGGTTCAGTGGCTGCTCAAAACCCATGCCTTCCAGCTGCAGGCTGACTCATTAGTGTGTAATTGTGCTTTCTCTAGAAGGTTTAATAAGCGACAGGCCAACTTCTCGGTCCTAGACCTATCCATGAGTCACTGTTTGCCGCCCCCTCAGCATATATAAGAGCATTATATTGGGGAAGAAACTATAAAAGGGATCTTATGCACAAGTCCAAGGGACACAGTCAGGTGTCATTCAGTAACTGACCACAAAGCAAGTGGGGCCAGAAGCAGCAAAGGCATCAGAAGAGATGCTCGGGCAGGGAATCTTTTTCACCCTGTTGATGAAACATGAAAACGCACTTCTCGTGTTCAGCTGGGCCAACCAACTCCCTGCCTGACTGCAAACCCACCAATATTCACATAAGGGACTACTCAGGGCTGCATGACCAGTGCAACAGCCCCAGTTTATTGCTGGTTTAATTGACTGAAGCTGACCCCTAGAAACTCAGGTAAATGCCTGACCCATGCAAAGATGAGTCAAGAACACACATTTGGGGTTATAAGGAGGGTGGCACCGCAGCAGCAATTATTTGTAAAAGTTTTAAGCTTAATGTAACCACACTCCAAGTTCTTCAATGTGCAACTTGCCCCAGATCAATACACTAAAGTCACTCCAGATCATGCAATACTGCATTTCCACGCTGCAGTACTGAACCTCCTGGAAGATCCAGTGCAAGGACCTGGAAAGCAGGCTCAACTAAGGAGTTGTAAGTCTTGATCAAGAAAATATAAAGCCATCCTGCAGGCTTGAGGCCGTCAGTCTTGCAACCAAACCTAAGGGTCACTACCCTTTTGCATGATCGGAGAAGCGAGTCGAGTTCCCAAGATCCTTTCAGTGCTATTACAGCCTGTTAATCCCAGGGTTTTCTGAGATTTTTTCCCTCATATCTTTGCAGCACTTCACAATTTTCTAATTTAGCTAGTGAAGACAAGTGTCCTACAATTCTGAATTTTTTGTTTTAAATAAAATATTTTTTTCAAGAAAGCAAGTCCAAGCATTCAAATGCCTGGTAGTCTGAGTAGCATTGCAAGATTAATTAATTTGTTGTAAGAGAATGCAACAGAGCAAAATACTGGTAGGTGTGCAAAGAATCAGCACATTTAGGTTGGAGTCATCAAGACTCAGAAGGAAGAAGACATAAACAACAGCAGACATAAGCAACAGGTTAAAAAAGTTAAATTGGTTACTAATAGGACAGGGACTGAATACATAAGGGAATAGTATATTAAAAAAACATCTTACATAAACAAACTAGAGCATTTGGAAAGGTTGCAGAGCTCACAAAGCAACTCAAATGCTATAGTTCTGTGAAGTGGGTAGCAAAGTCAATGTAATTAAATGGCCTCAAGGCAGAGCAAATACAGCGTGGCCGGGTTTAGAACAGAACAAGTCAGAGCCGAGACCCATGCAAGCACTAAAAAAAATCACACGAGTCCCACACTTAATGTGTGATCAGCTGCACTGCATGGACCAAAATTAGCATGGCCAGGAACTTGTAGCTTTTAAGACATGTCTATGCATGGCTAGTGAAAGCACAAACTAAGGGATTATCTGTACATAAACCCATTCATGAATAAGATACATTTATTCCCTAAGCAAGGTGTATGCCAGTAAAGCTGCTGCACTTCAGATCCCCTTCCTGTCTTAATAAAAATCATCATCTAAACAAGCCCAGCTCAGGAGTCTCCTTTGAGTCTGCGCTTTGCTCCTGGGCACTACAAGACCAGACTGTCTCTCTCCTCTCCCATTGGAGGTAGTGCGGGGTGTCTAATTTTATGGCTCTTGCTTCTCACTCCAAGATCATCCCTCCTGCTATCAAATCAACCCAGCCTTGGTTCAAGACAGGTACTTTCAACTTTTAATTAGTGAATTTCCCACTCCCACGCACAATCCAGGAGACAGCCTGTATGAAAGATTTATATCAATTCTTTATGCAGCAACACAAGGTTATATAAAAGCTGGGACATGCAGAATACAAAGCAGGGAAGGAGCACATTTTAACTTGTAGGTGACACAATTAACACTGGAAATTCAAGATTGTCACATAGAAGTCTGGCGCTTTCCAAAAAAAGGTTAGGTGTGGTTTTTGTCAACTGTGGCACAATTTGCAACAGTAAGAGAGACTCTGGCCCTGCTCCATAACCGAGTGTTTGAAGTTGGTTTCACCGGGGCCAGATGTCATCCAATGCATGTTGACAATAACAAGACAAGTCTCAGCATGATGGGTACAGTTTCACAACAGCTTTACACAGCTCTTAAACTTGAGCTGTCCCCCTAAAGGGAACTCTAATGACTCAAGGTTCCCCTGACCTTGCAGCCATTCAGGCACCTGGAGCACCCCAACGCACAGCATGGCCAAAGGGATCAGTAGGCAGAGCTCAGGTAGAGGGGCAGAAATGAGCCACAGAGGGCAGGAGGAGGGCAGGAAAGTCCCACACAGTTCAGGATTCAATTTCACATGTTGGCTTCAGTGATGAAACAACCTCACTGGGTTTCTCCTCCAGCCTTAGCGAGCACTTCTCCTGTCCCATCGTGGAATTCACTGCACCCTTCTGCCAGCACAACCACTTCCAAGTTTGCTCTGTAAACTCCATCACAAAAAACAATAAGCATTAGAGATGACACCTTTCCTGAAGTGCACACCTAGCATTTTAAAATAATCAGCTCCTGGTGTGGCACTGCATAGTTAAATCAGTGCAACCACAAAGATGGGCTTTCCTTATGCAAGTGTCTTGCCAAGGCCAACATACAATGCAGTTACTTGCTAATATTCTCAAACAGTACATATACCTTTTTTATATTACTTGCAATGAAGCTATGTCACACTTTCTGCTCTTGGGATTGTATCCTGTTCTGCACAAATTCTGCTTCCTTCAAAAACCCAGTTCTGGAGAACGATGTAACTGAAGGAGAACTGAGAAATAAAGAACTGTCTTCAGGTTGCAAAGAAAAAGCTGTAAAAACATTGTAAGGGAGGGATCTATGTCACATAACTTTAATCACGTAAGAGATGTAGCTGGAAGCCAAGTTAGTATCCCTGTAGTAAGTGAGGAGGAAGAGTGGCATCTCCAAAGAACCACTGAGGCTCTTTCTCTCTCTGCTGCTCATCGTGAGATCAGGGATGCTCAGCCTAGCCTAAAACCCTAACCTAAGAGGAATCCTCTCTAAAGCTCTAAACACCCCCAAGAAAGGAGAAAACAAAAACAAAATCACAAGCATCTTTCTCTGCCTATCACCCTCTAATGCTTAGACTTAGAAACTAAGATTTTGGAGGGATGGCAAAGGTCACTACACAATCAGTAAAAAAGCCCTGTATAAAGCCAGCAAAAGGAAACACTCAAAGATAACAAGGAAGTTCATTTTATAAATAATAAAAAAAAATAAAAAGCAAAAAAGAGGGAAAGGGAGAAAGATTTATGCTTCCAATCAAAAGACAAAACAATTAGATAATGTTCCTTTAAAAGCAAAGAAAGTATCCCATACATCACCCCTCAAAACAAAGTCAAATGTCTTTTTACAGTTTGACAAGAGCCTAAATTAATATTTCATTTCATGTGGCCTTTAGCTCTGCATCCTTGTTAAAACCCCTTCCCTGTTAGTGTATCTCACAATCACTATGATAATTCTTTATAGCAAATGAAAGTCTGCCTCGAAGCCCGGCTGTGGTCTGGTTGTAGGATTCTGACAAGGAGCCCAGCGAGGGCTGAAACTACTAAGGTGACAGATTTCTCTGGCAGTTGTGGTATGGGGATGGTATCAGTGGGACATTTTCCTTCCTACCCTATGGGATATAATAAACACCGGTGGGTGACGATAGCATCCCGGCCACAATCAGCCTCTGACTGCCTTTATTTGCTGAAGCCCAGCCCAGCCCAGTCCACAATCACAAAGAAGGAAGGACCAGTCTCCAACAAGTGAGCTAGAAGAAGAAAGAAAGGACTTTGCTTCCAGCACAAAGCTTCTTCAGCACTTGATTTCTTACCAGCATTACTAGACTTTTATAACAGTGCCTTTCCTTGCAGCCAGCCACTGGGCCCACCTCTCTCAGCCCATCACTGTTGCTGCAAATAAAAAGACAAAGAAGATTTGGAGGTTACATATGCATCTCCTGTAGGCTCCATTTGGCTATTCATGTCCCAGGCTTGGCTCCTTATCATTAACCGAGGTAGAAGGATCTGGAGCACAATTAGGAAACACAGAAATCGGACTATGCTCTCTACACTGTG
This sequence comes from Scolopax mira, assembly GCA_004320125.1. Classification (NCBI taxonomy): domain Eukaryota; kingdom Metazoa; phylum Chordata; class Aves; order Charadriiformes; family Scolopacidae; genus Scolopax; species Scolopax mira. The sequence continues at coordinate 43,148 of BJBW01013782.1, read as the reverse complement.
GGTAGGGTGTGAGAAGTGTTGGCCCTGGTGATGGAAACACACCATACATTGCTGGAGGCATTTTTAGCCCAATTAACCTCTGTAATTTACATTGTGCCAAGCTAAGCCGTGAGGACAAGCAATCCCGGCTGATGCAGTGGCTGAGCATGATACCAATAGTTTTTAAGTGTCTTCCTTCTTCTCCTCCTCCTCCTCCTTTGATGGGTAACCGAGATAAAGCCGACGGAACCATACCCACAACACTGGCCAAGCTCAAAACAACAGTCCCAGACATCACACCTCTCTGCTGCAGAAGGTAAGAGGTGCTGCAAGCTACACCACACTCAGAAAAAACTGTGAATAGATCTCGGGGCCTGGGAAGTAACTTGATTTGAACAGAGTTTACTTAGGACTAGTAAAAATAGCAAGCACTTGCTTAGTATCAGTGTAAGGCATCATACAATGGAAAAAGGTGGAATTTGACTCTACATCAATTCCACGTCTCCTCCTAAATTTCATGAGAACACACATTCTGGAATAACAAATAATGGTGGAAGTGATTACCATTTTTTGTCATAGAATCATTTAGGTTGGAAAAGACCTTTAAGATCATCGAGTCCAACTATAAACCTAACACTGCCAATTCCACCACTAAACCATGTCCCTAAACACCACATCTACATGTCTTTTAGATACCTCATGCGATGGTGACTCCACCTCTTCCCTGAGCAGCCTGTTCCAATGTTTGACAACACTTTGAGTGAAGAAATTTTTCCTAATAACCAATCTAAACCTCCCTTGGCACAACTTTCCTCTTATCCTACTAAGTCATTGACTACTATGTCATTGGTAACTTCTTCCCACTAAACACTTGAAGAGGTATTTCCACTAAACACTTGAAGAGTTACATGTCCAAAAAGCAAACAACCAGCAGCAGCTTTGCTGGGCAATGATGCACCTCTGCATCAGTTGGTGCTCCAGGGCAGTGAAGCTGCTCCAAGCTTCTAACCGGAGGAGAAAACCTATGCAGAGAAGGCAACTTGGGCAGTCTTGTGACACAGCTGAAATACCTTATGGCCAATGTTAAACTTTGCTTATAAAGATTGGAACTGTTTAGCTCCCTGCTTGACGGTTTGCTCTGCAGTGGTGTTTTAACGGGGACACAGAGGAGCCACTTGTCTCTCTCCTGCTGACGGACAAGCCACAAACAGCCGGTTGTGCTGGGTCAGAACCCATTTTGCCCATTCTCTCTGAAAGAAGAGGGATGTTTGTGCTGGGGACACAAAGGCCGATCTGTTCAGAGCTGGCCGCCATCCTCCCGCCTGGCTCCCATTGCTGGCCTGACACAGGCTGGCGTCCAAGGGGGAAGGGTAAAAATGCAAATGCTGTCCTATTTCCCCAAAGACTGTTCCTAGCAAATGTCATTATTTCAAATTGTTGCACTTTGAGAATACTTGTGTTAAGCGCTCACGAAAAATTTTGACTGTGTAAATTGGACTTTAATTTGTATATTCAACATTGCCGCTCCTTAAAAAGAAGTTAAACATGGCTACATTTTTTCCAGTGGAAAAAGCTATGATCTGCAAAATGGTTCTTCTCTCCCTGGCAATCACTACCGTTTGCTTGTTTTGGTGCTGCATAGGTTGGGAAGGAAGAATGATAATAAAAACATGAATACTTTTTCTCCTCACCTTGAGCAGTGACAGGCCCAACAGCACGCAGCTTTATATAGTGCAATCAGCACTCGTGTGCCCACAGGAGAGCAAAAACAAAATCATGGGTCTTCGTCTTCCATAGCCTTACCCAAACTTAGTGAAGTGTATTAAGACATCTGATTTATGCAGAGGACACCTGGACCTATGTAGTTACAGGACTGAGGCATAGAGAGAGGAGCCCCTCTACACTAAACCTCAGCCTACACACACACTGCAGAGAACTGGGTAGGCCGTTCTGCCTGTCCTTGCTCCCTGCCCACCCCGCTTCAGCCTGCAAAGCAGAGTGTCTTCATAGTTTGATATTTTCCTATATTGCTATTATAGAATATTTATTTAAGGGCAGAAGAAATGGTGTGACCTAACTTTGCTCTGTAAGCACTTCCAAGGAGTACCTGTGCACAGGAGCCATGGATCCAGCTGGCAGCCATGAGGAAGGCTGGCCTGAGGGGGGCTGCCAGCGCCCCTCACGCTTCAGTCCCCTCTGCCACCTCCCATACTGGACAGGGACATGGTAGGAGGTGGCTCTGGGACACAAGCAAACCTGCCCCCAGAGGAAGCTGAGGCTGACAGGCCCTCTTCAGCCTCCTTGCCCCCTGCAGCTCATACAAATCTTCAGCAGGACTATTTAGAGAGCACAGGCTGAATCACGAGGGGCCTTCAGCCAGACGTGAACCCCAAAGGAGTTGATGCCAGGGGCACTGCAGCTGAGAGGCCTGTTGGATTAGACTCACATTATTCTTTTCCTAGCATTTATCAAGGAAGAAATGTTCAAAAACCCTGCAGTTATCATCGCAGAGCTGTGTCTTACTTGACTTTTCTGAATCAGTTATTGTACTTTAACTGGGTACTCTTCACATAATACTGTAAGATCCTTCTTCGCAACACTCTTTGAAAGCTATGATGACAGGCTTAAAATTAGAGGTTAGTTTCAACTCACTGTATTTTCTAATGATGCCTGTATTTAAAAGGAAAAAAACCCCACAAGGTCATTGGGTTGCATTCCAAACTTGGAGACCTCCAGGCTTCTGCACTAACCCGAATTCTCCCAAGACCTTGGACATGAATTACAGCGAGCTTGCAGTTTATGTGCTATGTTGTGATGATACCAATTCTCTCACTTTTTAATTACCCTCAAACTGCGGTTGCAACTTTGCACCTCTTCAGAGATAAGGAAAACCATCAGGCTTGGCTGTTAGCCAGGGGGCCATCAGTGGCTGATGGAGCCTGCCCGGACACAGCGCTCAACCCCAGCAGGGATCTGCCGGCGTTCAGGCACAGAGAACAGCCAGCCGGGACAAAGTCAGCGAGCTAACATTTTGATTATGCAATTACTTGTTAAGCTACAACTGCAGGTTTTCCTGCATAATCAGGCTGATAAACATCAAACTTTTTTTCTGATGTTGCCTCGCATCCTAAATGATGCGGTTGGAAGCCAGAAAGGAGGTGAATGATATCCAGAAAATTCAGGGGGGAGAATAGCGTTCTGTTGTTAGGTCAGGGGGAAGACACGCAGAGGCTTTGGGCTTGGCATATTCTGCAGACCCAGAACATCTCTGATGACTGTCACAGACTGACATTATACACTGCAATGTGGTAGCAATTTCTCTGATTTCTCCTGGAGAACCATCTGCACATTGAGAGTGGTATAGAGAGGGCAGGAGGGCACTTACAAACCTCCTGTTCAACAGGAAAGAGGTCAGATTTCTGCTGGGTGCAGCTTTTTGGAGAAAAACATAACTCTACAAACCAGCCTTCAGCTGAAACTACATTTTTGTTGTCTCCAAAACCAATGACTGCTTCCTGCTCCAGTTAAACATTATTTTTAGTGTGTCTCTGCTATTGCAGGGGTCAAGCTTAGCTCTGAACCAGAAAGAAAATCTGAATCCTTTGGAAAGCTATTGATACAGTGCCTGTCACCCTGGAATTTAAGAGAAATCTTGCAGGTTTGCAGAAATAACATTTTGATGTTTTTCTAATTTGAGACACGGACCCATGACTGTGACGAATTACTCAATCTTTGTGATTAGCACTGAACAGTAGATTAAGAAATAACGATTGTTTGATCAATTATTATTGCACGAAATGACTGAAGTGCTGCCACATCTGTTTTACAATGCTTTTGCTCACGGGGCTTTGGGGCAGAAGGAAGGGAGGAAGGACAAGCTGAAAGGGTTGTGGAGGGGGAGTATGGAATCAGGGTTGCTGAGCACAGTTTTAACACAGAGCCTCAACTGCAAAGCTCACAAGCAAGTATTTTCAGCCACTCAGGAAGCCAGTGAAGTGAGTCAACACTCAGTAAGGACCAAAGATCTGTCCATATTATTTTAAAAGAGAATTAATGCAGTAGGTATCAGAGACAGGATAAAGCTGCATCAGCTTTTTTTCTTTTCCCCCATCAGTGATTTATGTCAATATTGTGCGCTAAAAAATATCCTAATTCTACTGAAATCAATGGGAAAATTCATGACAATTTGGACAAGAGACATCTTTTGCTCTCCCACCTTCTGCTCCCTGGTCACTCTTCTTTCGCAACACTCTCTGGCAGATGGAAGATTGTCTCCACCAGCCTGGCTATTGCCTGCTTGCTGCTGGTGGATCGGCCTCAGCCAGATGGACACTGATGGTGGGGTCCAGGTGGAGAACACAGACCCTGAGAAAAACTAAAGTTGCAGGTGCAGCCTCCTGTGAAGCACTCTAGCAAATGCATCAAACCAGAGACTCCTTCGGTGCAGGTATAATCAAGACTCTATTTATTTCCATTTTCATAAAACAATTAACTTAATCTACATAGCACTGACAACAAACAAATTCTGTCTTGGATACAAGCAAATGGATGTAGAACACGCATGCAAGTTCACAGTGTGCACTCGACGTGTGTACCCACTTGTACCTTGTGCCCATGTAATGTTGCTGATAAGACATTTATAGCTGTGTCCACACCTGGGCTAGGTCAGCTCTGAAATTAAACAGCTACATTTAGAGGCATTCCTAAACTAACATCAGCCAATGCAACAGTGAATAGAAAGAAAGCAAAGGGAAAATAGAGGAACAAAATAATTCATTGCATATCCCCCCCCTAAAAATGATTTCCCACGCTTTATGGTTTCATGAATACTTCTTGATTCCTTCATATACATACAATTCTACACAAAGCAAAAGCTAAAAAGGTAGTGGGCCAATTTAATTTACAATTGCATTGAGGGGGGATATAAATTATACCTAGAAGAGCTATTTTAGGCACATTTTAGAGACTCGAGAAGTTCTTTCCTCATTTCTCTCTGTACTCAAGGCTTTTACTGTCTGTTTCACAGAAACAAGGAAGTGTACCCCCAGAACTATGACTAACTGAAAAGATTAAGCATAAATGTCTTACAGGAATTCATATAATATATCACTTGTGAATTCTCCACTGGAAGCATATCTGTCTTGGCTCATACCAAATATACATCCTTATCCACTCTGTACAATGGGTGTATTGATAGAAAAGTAACAGAACAAAGTGATTAAGAAGAACGGCATGTCAGAAGTTTCCAAAGAACAGGATAAATACCTGCACTTACAGAAATGAAGTGCATATCTTAACAAAATGGGGAAAAAACTACTGCATTGAGTTGGTCAAAACTTTTTGGCCACAAAAATTTCCTGTTGATAAACGTGACATGATTGCAAAGATTTTCAATGAGGAGAAGGTACATTGGGTAATTCTCTGCTATTCCACATAGAAAATTATATTTAGAAAAGTTTTTAAATGCAAGTTCAAGTCAGCCTTTTGAAAGCAAATTGGTTTCCTTTTAAATATAAAATGTCGTTTCAAATTAAAACATCATAAAGATTCCACAGAAACTTGTGTGTTTTCAAGTCAACCCTTCCTTTCCTCCCTCAAAAACAAGAAGGTATTTGTTCCTCAATATTTTGTTAAGAGTGTGAACCTTGAAACCATTCTAGGGTCTTAATTCTGTTTATGCACATGGACAGAAAGGTCTGGCAGTACTTGAATAAAAACTCAAGCATTAAATATGACATTTCAAGGTATGCCTAGGAGAAAAGTTCAATGTATATATAAAACAAGATCAACACAGGATGGTCTTAGCATAGCAATCGTTACACAAGCAAAGCCCAGAATCAATTTAAGTTTATTTTTATTGGGTGAAATTTATAATATGCCCAGACTTACTATTTATTTCCTCAAGGCTTCACAGACAAAGTGCTACTCTTTTGATAGTCTATACCACGTGTTTATTAAAATAGATATAACACAGTGAAAGGAAAACATAAAACTGATAGAGGATCATTTTTAGTTTCAGGGATATTTTATATGCCATCTCTTAGAACTTCAACTTACAGCTTTCCTTAATGGAGCCTTTCAGGCTTGATTTTCATGTGTTAAGGGGAAATTACACTGGTATGTTACTGCAGTGTTTTCTTCATGACCTGCCCTCATACATCACTTAGGTCTGGCTTATTTATACAGACAGCCATTCCCTGAATGGACCAGGAACCTTTTAAAACTTTCACTTGCATTCTTCCTGAATGAAAATGCTGTTTTCTTTTTATTGCCTTTTTGGAAGGACACTTCTCCAGCATTCCACAAACATGAAGAAGATTAGAGTTACTATGAGGTTATTTACCTTTTTTAAGGCAAAAATACAGATTTCCTCCCCAGGGCTAGAACAGAGCCATGTCTATAAACACTTCAGCATCAGCCTGAAACCCAACTGCTACTCCTGCAAAGAAGAGGGCAGCAGAAGCCATGAGAGCAACAGAGCCCTCAAGCAGATTAGCTGTAGCACCTTGAGGCTTGTCATCAGGTGTGTTGGTTGTGTCTCTCCCTGCCAGCATGCTCAGAACTTCCTCAGCTGTTTGAAGAATTTGAGTTATGTTAACACTTTGATTGGCCATTTACTTGAGCATCTAGAATCTAGATGGGTTTAATTTAGGCAAAGCACCGTAAGAACACCTGGAGCTCTTTACAAAGAGCCTGCTGTCATCATCCCAGTCATTCCAGCTTAAAGCTTGCTCCCCTCCTCTTGCAGTAATCACATCTTCCTGACTTTATTCCAGCCACAACCCCTGCTCTGGAAGAGGCTTTCCAGGTATGTGATACCTAAAGCCTCTCCATGCAGTGTTGAGCCAGGACAGCCCAGCACACTGCCCTCTCAATAGAGAGACCTGGTGGGCATGGGCATCAGCTCAGCCTCTCCAGACCTGGCAAAGCCCCAGCAGCCTAAAGCTGGTATAACCATGTTGGCCTCAAGCACATTTGATGGTCAAGTCCCAAACAAAGAATGCCTGTTGATGGGGATGTTCATTACAGAAGTATGTATATAAATACATCTTACAATGTGTGTCTCTGTGCCTAGGTACATATTTACATGGTAGGTAATCCTACAAGAATCCTGCTGGTTCTCTGGAGACACCCTTCCATCCCAGCCACACGCATCGCTGATGGAGACTGTGTAGCAGGAGAGTTGACCACTGTATGAGACAGGACAAATAAATCAAAAGGGGCAGCTAGTTACTGAGGATAATGTGTTATTGGGGAAGCAATGGTAATTTGAAAGCCTTTTTTCCTGTCTGCAGCATCCCCAACAAAACAAAACAAAAAATTCCCCAAAACAACAACCTCCCCCCACCAAATCAACCAAAAAATCACCACAAAGAATTCAAGCAGTGAGTACTGAAGGCAAATCCTCTCACCTCATTCCTGGAAAATACTCCTAAACATCCAATAATTAAATCTCTCCTTTGGCTTCATGTCAGCAAGAGAAGGATCCCACTGGCTCCTGCCCGGCAAGAGTAAGACCAACAGGAAACTGCCTGCTTCAAGGGAAATCACATCTGCCACTGCTGTCCTGCCAGCCCCACTACCATCTCAGTCCTTCCAAGCTGCTTCCCAGTGGCTAAAGCCCAGCTCCAGGATATAGAGATAAACTCTCCCTGCCCAAGATAAAACTATTAGCTTAAAGCAGCCTCATAAGCTACACGCTGGATAACACTAATCCCCTCCAGCATCTTCACCTTCACAGCTGCCTCCTGCTCCCCTTGCAGAATCAGAGCCAATGGCAGTTAGAACATGTGTTAGTACAGTAAATCATCCTGAAAACAGCTATTATTGAAATAATTCAGTCAAGGGTGGAGATACGTTATTTCCGCAACATAGCTTTCAATACTCTCTCATAACTACTTGATTATGTTAAAAGCCAAAATAGGTATTGCACCAGCAGAATATGCCTATGGCAAATGGAACATAAAGCTTAACTAACGGCCCTATTTCCCTGAAAGGGCACATGAGGCTGATAAATAGTCCCATGAGGTCATGTTATCTGTTGGAGTAAATCAGTTAAGTTGTGCCTCCTTTGCCAGATGTGAATCTATATTCTGATATTGCCCTTTTCTAAAATTAAAAAATATTTTTAAGTTATTATATGTCTCTAACTTCAAGATACTGGGAAAAAGGATCCTGTTTCTCAGATACTTACACTATAACAGGAATTTACCTTTTTTTTAGCATGCCATTAAAGTCAACAGAAGCTATTCACACAGATGCACATGCACAGAAGTTACTCACCTATGGGCTGCCTGAAGCAGACTGCCGCTCAAATGTCATCTTTAGATAGAAACATTCCTGAGCAGTGAGGAATAAATACGGCCACAACTTTAGTTTTGATGACTTTTAGAGCTGTGCCAACACGTATGACTTCCAACAGTTCAGCAAAAAGCTGCGCAACATTTTTAGAAGAAGTGTGCTGTGTGTTAATCACTTCTAATCAGAGACAGTTTCTCCACATCCACTGTTCTGGCTCATTTCCTTACAATTAAGAACTCCATTTTACCCAATTGCTACAATACAGATGTGCTGCTTTGGCAGTGACCTACTCTGCCGTGCCCTTAGTATATGCGCAGTGAAAGCCGTAACTCGTTCAGTAGTTCAAGTTCTAGACAGACAAAATTAAAGCCAGAAGTGTACAGTAGCAGCAGTCAGATATTCAAGTCTGCCAAAGAGTTATGCAGAAATTATTTCCCTTAATTTAATTTACGTGAAAGAACACACTTACCCAACAGCAAGGCAATATCTAGTGGTGAGGCAAACTGAAGTCACAGTTGATTAAACATTTTGTAAGCAAGCTTGTTAAATTATGTTCTAGATAAAAGTTTGTTTTGATAGCTAAGTGGATGATGGACAAACCAATTTTGTTTTTTCCTAACTTCTCCTGCAAGCAGTTAGGTAAAAAATTTCTATGTCCTAGTTCCATTACTCAGTGTCGCTGGACTCTGAGATGTTGCAAGATGCTGGGTGCCATAGTTTCAATGAATCCTCTCTCTTCCAGAAGTGCAAAGCACAGAAGGCAGGGCCATTAGCCATCTGATGGCTAATGCCATCAGAAGGCAGGGCCATCTAGCATAGAGACCAAGCCTTCCAGAGCAGCTTTCCTGGTCTTGCAAAATAGCAGCTGACAGCTGTCTATTTAAGAGGATGAAGGAGGCTCATAATGCACCTTCCGACACGTAGTATGAGTGATGAGTAGGACTCCACACCTTCTACATACCGTTTAGTTTGTCATAAACTTCTCTAGCCCAAATCAGCCATGCCTCTTTTCAAACATCTCACTCCCTTCTTGCAGAGACTCTCCTCGAGGCATGTACAAAAAGCTGACACTCCTCTGATGTTCCTTCCCATCTCTACAACGAGCTTTGTGTCCCTGCCAAAACAGACTATTTATTCCCACTATTCAGAGTCCTAGCTCTTTCCCAGTCTGCCACAACAGTATGATGCCCTCCCTGATCGCTCCGAGTACAGATGTCCTGGCAAAGACCCTGAGCACGGGCACAGCTTATGCTGACAGCAATATTTTTTTCTCCTCAACATAGTTTTAAGGTTTGGAGAAGTGACATAGGTGAGCCAAGGAAAGCTCACTTCACACCAGCCGCTGTAGTGAGACCAATGAGGGGGGGTCGGAAGGGGATAAGAAAGATGAACCTCACTCACCTCCACCCACCACATCAAGGCCAGCAAACCCATGTTACATAGGCTATTTGCAAACCCTATATCATATATAGTTGAAAGACTTTTTGCATGTTCTACAAACCTTGCTACCATCACTTCTTCAGCAACTATGTTTCTGAGATGTTTATAGAATTTTTTCAGGCTCGGAAAGCCAGAGTGCACTGCTGGGACTGCTTTGTTCCCATCATATTTTGTTCATTTCTGTATGTTATTGCTCTCTTGAACTACTGTTTCCTCCAATTTTCCTTCTACTGAAGTAGCTGTAGCAATTCTAACAAGTAGCTATGGCAACATAATCTTGCAAAATAAAGTACAAAATAATCCTATGATCAGAAATCTAAATTAGAAAAATGGAATGGAAGTAATATGTTCTTAAAGCTTGGAAGTAAGTGACCACTGGAACAGATTACAAATAGATATGGTAAACTCTCCAACACTCATGAACTTTCAATGCACACAAATGGATGCCATGCTTAAAGTCAAGTGTACAGATAAATTACTACCAGAAGAAGCTCCACATCATTTGTCATGAAAACAGTGAGATTAGGAAAGTAAAATAAAATTGAAAAATCCTTCCCAATCTATACCTGAAACCATCAACCTACCAGGATTGGCAGCCCTATTGGGCTGTCCCAAATCCAAACTCCAGTTTGAATTAGGGAGACTCCTCACCAGCCCCCTCGGGACAGATCTGCAGTGAGTGTTTCTGACCCAAACCCAGTGGGTGGCAGGGATGGGGAGAGGAGATGCCACTGCCGATCACCTGTGTGAAGATGACTTCCTGGCAGGGTGGGACTAGCTTTCATTGAAAAGGCACCTGCCATGGCAAAGTTAAAATACAAACACTGTTTCATTAGCTACAGCAAAAACCTTCAGCTTTCAATTTTACTCTGTCGAATGGTTTAAAGATTCTTCAAAGAGTTTATACCAAGTTTTTAATTTAATTTTCCACAAAGGAATTACTGCTGGGATTTTAAGAAATGTTTTTTTTTTCTAATGATACTTAACATGTAGACTCTGCATGTGCAATTGAATCCCAGATCCCTAGACATATTTAATCTTCTAAGAACCCTTAAGGAGCTGGTATTAAGTCACTTCTACAGGACTTAGTATATGATTTCCAAGATGGGTGGGTTGAGAGGGCACTCTGCTCTTGATTGAAATAAATCCACAAATGTGTTGCCCACATTGCCTTATTTTCTTTACAGTAACTGCGAAAGAGGACTTGTACCAGATTTACTGCAAAGAGGATGTACTGATTCTTATCTGTGAAAGGTGATACAGACTGTCTGGACTGCTAAATTAGCCTGTAATCTAATCTAATCAATGAAAGACACATCAAGTGTTCCCACTCAAGCTTCCCCAGCAGCCGCAGGCAGCTGAAACAATCAAAACTGACATTCTGGAGGGCTGCTTAGACCTGGTATTCTTGAGAATAAGATTACCTGCTCCTTTCCCTTTCAATTTCACTTTCAAACTGCTGTGTGCCAAGGGCAGCTACATAGGCTATGAAATACGGTATGGCCTTTAAGTACAAAGCATTTCCCTAACTGCGTATTTGCTGGCACCAAAAAAAAAAAAGGTAAAGTGTTTTCTCCATATGTTTACTGGAAGTGCGAATAACTATGCATACAATTTGCAATCACTGAGATTTATAGTCCTGACTGCAGTAAGTAGTTATGTCACGTAGGCACTTATTAAGTGCCCTGTGCCTCATTTTTCTCCTATGCTTGTAAGAGTCACGCTATTTTAGATAAATATTGTATTTTGTTAACCCACAGAAATCTCCTGTTGTCACTACATTACTGAAAGAAACACGGAAACATACATAGATAAGATAGAAAAATACAGAAACAAGTAACCCTATTTTACACTATTCAACATGTAATTCATACAGACAGAATCGTTTTGCTTCATCCAAAGAAAATTCTTACAGAAATATTATTTGGAAAATAATACATGTTACTATGATACAGACGGCACTATACTTATTCTTACATTGCTTTAAAGCTGTGGATTACTCCCAAGAAGGCTACAGAAGGTGATTGCAGTTCACTGATGATATGCTAAAATTCACTATGCAGGTGGCTGCCTCTCTGTGGGAAATTTCTGCAAGCCCAGAGAGGCTCCCTTGAGCCACTTCTCAAGGGAGCGCTAAGCCCTGCCTTGTAATTGTGTTAATTTAACTGGGAATCACTCAAACCCAATAAAAAACTCTAGCAACACTGAGAAGAGGCTCCTTTTTCCGCTACATACCTTCCACCATCATCATCAGAAGCTTGTCTACACACATTTAACAAGTTAGGAAGTGATGCAGTCTTAAAAAAAGTATCTGCTAGCTAGCAAAAAACACACTGATGTGGTTTTTAACTTCCACATCCACATACAGCATCATGCAGTGGGGTCCTGAAGGCTACTTCAATTTTTCATTTTTTTTACTGAACACACAGAGAATACGAGTAAAGCACAATCAGCTCAGTTGCAGAGCATACCAAGGGACTGCTCTCATCTAGGATGCTTCAATTAAAACAAACATCTTTTGTGTCTTGAGAGTCACTTGAATGTAATGTGCTTCACATGGCAAACGAGGGGCTGCTTGATTTTCCAAAGTGCTGATTTAAGAAGACCCAATTTAACCAAACCACATGAAAATTATATATACAAACACTAGTTGTCATAATTTTAGCTGCTTTCCAGGCCTGCAAACATGCACTGTACAAAGAGGGTGTCTCTTCTCTCACATTGGGAAATTCTTTGCACTCCTGAACACTGGTGAGAAGCTCCATCCTGATGTCATGAACACCTGAGAAGCCATCCAGGGCTGATGAGCCCAACACTAGTGTTTGTCCTGCCACTGATCACTGGCTGCTTTGCTACCCTGCACCCATGTCTATACCATGATGAAAAGCTCATAGGGAATTAAACCCTGCGGGCAGAAGAGGTCCATCCCTGCAGATGAAGAGAGAGCAGGATTTCTTAGGGTTCAAGCCCTTCCTCACCATCATTTCCTTCTCCTCTTGAACCTTCTTACAGCTCTTCCTATGGCAGTGTCACCTGTTGACTTATTTCCCTTCCATTTATCAAATCCAACCTGATTTCAAGGCACGCTGGCGAACCCCACAGATCAGACCTGTAAGACAGAACTGATTTTTACAACTTTAACTTCATAGCTGGACTGTGCAAGTGAGGACTGCAAGAGAACGAAGTCCTTCAGGGTGTAAAATGAGAGGACCAACCAACCCAGGATGCCTGTTAAACTTGTTAGAGTAGGACCTATCCCACTGGGCTTTACAGCCGTGCCACCCCACACACCAGCACCACGACTGTAGCTATGCCACCCCTAACCCTTCAGAAAATAATTTCTGTCTCCACCGGCTCGGAGACGACGATCAATGGAGCAAAAGGGAGAACTGTGCAAATGAAGCATTGCCCCATCCCTTCCCCTCTTCACAGACCTTCCTCCTGCCACCAGCCACCCCAGTGCCAGCCCTGCCACCCACGCACGGCACAGCACGGGGAGGGATTTTTCCAGTCCCTTCCTCCCCGCACAGGAATGCAGGAGAGACTACAGCTTAGTGCTGAGCTGGTAAATGCCTCATCTCACTGAGCAAGCAATTTCAGCAATATAACAGACGAGCTCCAGCGCTCTGCTGTTGGGTGTATTGAGCCGTACTGACCACATCGCCTCTGCCCATAACCTCTAGGAAATACTCAACCATAAGACCCTTTCCAGGAACACAGAAAGCATTGGGCAATACCCAGAGCCCTGCGGTACCCTAAAATGTGCCCCTCCCGCTTCACACCTTTGCAAATTCATCTTTCCTGGTCTGAAAGTCACAAGCAAGCCTCAGAATCTCCCTGAAAATGTAAATGTTACATTTTGACCCTAGAAACACGTGCCGTCCTTGCTCTGTTAATTGGAGAAAGATCCTAGAGAGAAGCTGCGCAGGGGTCTTGCCCTGCCACAGCACAGGCTGCTTTTTGCAATATATAACTTTCTAAGAAGTCAGGAAATGGTAAATTCCTATTGTCTGAAAGGAAAGGAAAATCAAGGCTCTCCCTTCTATACTTTAGAGGGAAAAAAACTTTTGGTTTTTCCTTCCTTTAGTAATAAAAAGACCATTTTAAACTGTACTACTGAAGAAAGAGCTTCAAAGTTGGAAATTGAATTGCAGGGAATTGTTTTAAACTGCCTGTTTACAGAAGCCATTCACATAGAGAGGTTCCCCATGGAAGGAGTAGCACCTCCTGGGGCAATGCTGCAGCCAACTCTCCTTTTGGTTATTCCACTGAAATAGCAAGAAAAAGGCAGGACAAATATTGAGTTCAGTGTCATTTCAACTCGACGCAGGGGTGACCACTGAAATATGCTCTCAATTTACAAGATACAAATTCAGTCACAGAAACAGCCACTGAGGCACGTCAGCCTTCGCCGAGCAAGAAATGCCAGAAAATAGCTGCGATGCCAAAAGGAGTGGAGAGAAGGATGGTGCTAAGAGTCCACGCTCAAACGGCTTCAGCTTTGCCCCTACAGGAACAAAACTGAGAGGTTTTTAAGACTCATCCAGCAGCAGTGTACACTGTTCAGGTGCTGTTACTGCAAGCACCGTACGGAAGGAGGGGGATTGCTGCAGGCACTATATACATTACTCATGAGACCCCACCAAAGGTCAGCTGGGACCTAGCCTGCACCCCAGGAAGCCCTTAAACTGTGTAAACAGACCAGTGACAGAATATAGATGCAACAGCCTCAAAGAGAAGTTCATATTAAGACTTCACAGGTAGCTTCGTAAGCAGTTTGGCTGGAATGAGATGCACTTTGGTCCCGGGGGCAACCCGGGGCAGGCAGGGAGCATCCCCCATGCAACTGCCCTCAGCTTCTTCAGTCCTCTCAGGACACTAACTCCTTCACAGTTTTCACTGCCGTGTGGACAAACCAGACAGTTTCTCAGCATACACTACTGCAGATGATGTTTTCTCACCTTCCCTCCCCTTCAAACTTTTTCCATCGCTGTATGTCACAGCTGGCTCTGCACCTCCTTTGCTCCTCAGAATAAGCACCAAAAAGACACGTGAAAAAACGTGTGGTACCGAAAGGGCTCCAGGGACAGGAGGCGCCTGTGGCTCGGAGGAAGGTGATGACAGAGGGGAAGAAGGCGCAGCAGCGTGCCTCAAATGCCACTGACCTCTGGTTAAATGAACTCGTGGGGAAGTACACAAGCACTTTATCAAACGTGTGCCAAGGGCATTTCTGAAGCGGTTCCTTCTCTCAGGTGGAGCACGTAAATTAGTCCTTGTGAACAGACAAGGATGAAATGCCTGTGAAGGCCTCTCTCCTCCTGAACTCACTGTCCTGGGGAACCTGGCTCTGTTTCTGCTCACGCCCTCCCCAACATCCCGCCCGTTCTGGGGGGACACCCTCCTTCCATGCCTCCTCCACATGCACCAACATCTGCTGCCTGTCCCAGGGTTGGGTTTCTAAGGCTGCTTCTCGCAAAGCTGTTTCAGTCACCCTTGAGAATAGAAACAAAAGCCGCTGCTTGTGGGGCTGGTTAACGTGTCAGTGAGGCACCACCAGCTTCATCCCAGCTTCTTTTCCCCCTTCTTCCCTATTCGGGAGTGGGGTGGTGGAAGGAAGAACTGGACAGTGGGAGGTTTTCCCGAGCTGGCTTGGGAAAAGTCACCCCAACCCTTCGCTTACGGCCCGAGGGGGCTCCTGGACTCCGTTAACCCCTCCTCTCTCGGCACCCAACTCCCCCAACTTTTCTTAGGCTGACTCCCACCGGCAGCCCTCAGCCTGGGAGCCGCTGCGACGGGACGGGGCTGCGAGGGGCACGGGGGCCGCCCACGGACGGGGCTGCGGGACGGGGCTGCGGCGGCCGATATGAGGATGGAAAGTTCGAGCCCAGCGTCCCCGCAGCCAGCTGGTTCCTTCCCGAGGGTCTACGGCCCTAACGCACGCCGTCGGGATTACCGGCGCGGCTCAGGGTGCGGGGGAATAAAACTCTCCCCGCTGGAAAGCCGCCCGGGGGAGCGGTACGAGAAGTGCGGGGCAGCTCTTCACGCACACCCCGGCTCGGCTGCGCCGCCTCTTTTGACAGCCGAGCCGACCTTCCCCGAAGCCTCCCGCCCCGGGACGTGCTGGCGGACGTGCTGTCTGTCTGTCCCCCGTCGCCCGGTCCCCTACCTTCCAGCAGCACCTCCTTGCCGGCTCGCTTGAGCGCCTGCACCGCCTCGTCGTGGGTGGCATCCCGCAGGTCGGTGCCGTTGACGGCCAGGATGGCATCGCCCACGTAGAGGGCCTGGGTCTGGTCGGCCGCCAGCCCCTTGAAGATCTTGCTGATGAGGATGGGCATCTTGTTCTCCTTGCCCCCCTTGATGCTGATGCCCAGCCCGCCCAGCTCCTGCTTCAGCACCTTCACGCACCGCTTCTTGTTGGAGACGGCCTCGGGCACCTGCTCGGGGGGGTCGGTGAAGGCGGTGCGCACCGCCGCCCCCCCCCCGCCGCCGCCGCCGCCGCCCTCGGCCCCGCGGCACGCCGCCCCATCGCCCCCCAGCCCGTTGTGGGCCGCCCCGTCGGGGCGCTCCTCGCCGCTCAGCACCAGCGCCTCGCCGCCCAAGTTGGCCAGCACTTTGTGCCACCGCTCCCGCACCAAAACTTCCAGCCAGCCGCTGCGCTGCGCCCGGCCGCCCCCGCCGCCGCCCGCCGCCGCTACCGCCATCTTAGGAGCATGCTGGAAGCGCCGAGTGACGGCACCCCCGGCACGGCTCGGCACGGCACGGCGGCACCGGACTTCAGCCGGGGGGCGGCGAGCTCCCGGCGCGGCGGGGTGGGGCGAGGAGCGGCGGCCGCCCCGCTCCGGGGCCGCGACGGGGCGGGCGCACCTGGCGGCGCCGCCCGCTGCCGCCACGCGTGTGTGTGTGTGTGGGGGGGGGTGTGTGGAGGTGTGTGTGTGTGTCCGGGGGTGTCCCGCTCCTCCCACGGACTCGTCGATGTGGGGGTGTGATGGCATTTAGCGCTGAGGGGACCGGCTGGGAGCGGCGGTGACAGCCGCCCGTCGGCAGCTCCCGTCCCCGCTGCCGGGGTGTCGCAGGGCGGCGGAGGAAATCCGCGGCAGAGAAGCGTTAACGGAGAGGCAACTTTGGTTTTCCCAGAGATTGTTTTGGGTTTTTTTTTGTTATAAAGTGGGTTAAAACTAATAGGTGGCAGAAAAGTGGTTAAATTTCAACAGCATGAAAGTAAAATCCAAGTTGTTTCTGGGCTTTGTAGAATGAAGGTGGTAATTGACTCTCCTGGATACTTTTGCACATTTTGAAACTGTTTTCTTTGCTCTTTGATTACAATTTTTTAAGGCGTATGGAGGCCACATTGCACACTTTGCACTTTTTCTCATGATTATCTTCCTCCTAGAGAGCAATTCTGTGCCCGGTGGGGCTCCAACTCAGGTGCCAGAGAGGACAGAGCTTTCTCGTTGCTGGTTTGGAGATGCCACCAGCAGGCCTGGGGGTGCTGCCCCGCAGTGATACCACTCTGCAGACACCAAGCACCTCCTGGACTGCCTTTGTTTCTGCTCCTTGCAGAGCAGCTCTGGCTCCTTCCTAAGCTGGGCTGAAAACCCCAGCAGTTCTGGACCATTTGGTGTATATGAGAGCAACACTTTGGGGAGGCTGGGGTGTCCAGAGAGGTTGTGAGTCCCCTTCATTTTAGAATCATAGAATCATAGAATTGTCTAGGTTGGA
>BJBW01013782.1:0-25628 GCA_004320125.1 Scolopax mira | reverse complement strand
CTTTCGGTGAAAAATTCTTTCCTAATGTTCAATCTAAACCTACCCTGTTGGAGCTTGAAGCCGTTCCTTCTCGTTCTGTCACTAATTACCTGTGAGAAGAGACCAGCACCAACCTCTCTACAGTGCCCTTTCATTTTGGCCACATGAATCACGTGGGTCCCTAAATGCAGCATCTTCCTCCTGTCTGAAGCGATGCCGTTCCTTTCTGACACCAGGGCTTTGCTCCCAGGCACACGCGGGTGCCCCAGGTTAACTTGGGGTTTGCCCGCTCAGTGTGGGTGGGAACTACATACGGGATTTTCCCCAGACAAGCTTACCTTGGTTTAGTAGGGTCTCTCAGACCATGGCCCTCAAAATCACATCCCCTTCCCTCTAAAAGACGAAGACCCTCCTTCATCTGCTGCCTCACCCAGGTTGTGTGGGGGTCCCTCCTCCCTGGTAGGAATGCAACCCTGCGCCAAGGGAGAGTGGGAACCCACAGCCAATGGGTTATTCAAGGATAACGGGTGGAAGGAGACAAAGCAGACTAAAGAGAGATCTCATCATTTCTCATGTTAATTAATGCAAGGTGAAAAGCTCTAATTAAGTTTTCAGTGCTGTGAATCCAGAGCGAAAATAAGCACGTCCCGCTAAACCTGAACAAGGCACTTAAGCCCTAGACAGGACAAGGCTGTAACACACCTTTTTCTCCAGCGTTTCTCACTGGTTAATTTAGGTAGCTCAAGTACAACACCCTGGATATTTGGGTTGGTAGTTTTTTGAAACCCTGTTCTCAGGTGCCAGACATAGTGCATGTTTGTGCTTCTTTGCTTCCAGCAGCTTCAGGTAGGTGGGAAAAGGATGGGGAGGAAAGGATGGACATACAAAAATCAGGTGTTTGCAATGCCAGCTGTTGTAGCAATCACATAGCTCTGAACCCAAGTGATTCGGCCAAGTTATATAATCAGGTATCTTTATTTACAAGAAATCAGCTTTTACCAATTGCTTCCTTTTTTTTTTCATGAATTAGTAAAGAATAAGTGCTGATGGAAATGTGCTTCTAAATATTTTTTTTGAAGTAATTGCAGAACATTTACAAGGAAAAAAATATTCAGATGCTTTCTGTCCTGTTGTGAAAAGGTGGTAGAGAAAGGAATGGAAATGTTTAATGCCTCACACTTTTCCTTTGGCACACTGCGTGCTCAGCCGTGTTTGCTGAGTGTGTCTGGTTCTCCAGTGGGCTTCCCCTGGAACTGCCTCGTATAGACAATTGCACCACATGTATCTGAGAGCTGTGCTTGTTCCAGCTATTTTACTTTCCCATTCCAGCAGAGGTAAATAATAAAGTTTCCCAGGGACAGCATCCAATATATTGGTCCCTGGTATGAAAAGGTCTTTACAGCAGCCTTCGCTGCCCTCTTCCCCACCTCCTCCTCACTTTGGAGCTGTAAGAAAACAGAGGTGATGTTTTAATCTTGAAGATAAAACTAAAAAGAAGGTAGTATAAGAGATGCTAAAGCACAGGTTCAAGACAAACAATCTCCCAGATCGTCACCCCACCTGGAGACAGTGGGACTGATACCTGACATCTGTGCTTCCCTCTCCCAGGAGTGCAGGCTTGTAATTGTGTTTGTGTACCCTGAGTCTATGTGTAACCCACGAGTAACTTCTGGCTGCTGAACTAAGGATG
The DNA here is from genome assembly GCA_004320125.1 of Scolopax mira. Classification (NCBI taxonomy): domain Eukaryota; kingdom Metazoa; phylum Chordata; class Aves; order Charadriiformes; family Scolopacidae; genus Scolopax; species Scolopax mira. Next base: position 23,959 of record BJBW01013782.1, on the reverse strand, counting down.
AGAAAGATAAGGTGCCTTGAGACTTCTCTGCTGGTACCCCTGCCAACCTTTCCTGCCTTGGATCTGCTAATCACACCTGCAAGGGTGGTTTCTGAAATACAGGTTCATGCAGCAGGAGCGGGAACAGAAGATAAAAACTGGTGTTTAACTGGGTGTGCAGCTATGGAACGCTCAGGTTTGCAACAGAGAAAACTGTTACTCCAAAGTCAGCTGCTGGTCCCTAGTGGTTTCCAGTGCACGTCAGACTGCAAACTCCTAATTTCAGCTACAAGCTTTCTCCTGACAGTGATGTTTCTGACATAATCTGTAAATTCCCATGCTGCAGCTGCAGTGTTTGGTGTGACTATCTGCAAGGAAGCCGGGATGTGTGCCGGGATGGGCAGAACACTTGGTACTTCCAAGCTCCTGTCTCTCGTTGCTAGAAAGGCTTCCAGCACAGACAAAGCTTAGCAACAGCCTCTCCCCATCACTTGCCCTTCTGAAAGGGTCTGCTGTGAAAAGTGGACCCTTGCAAACAAGTCAAATAATCATCTTTTACCATTTGTATTTTAGCATGTAAAAGCCTGATCTAGTTTGGGGCCCCTTTTCCTCCTGCTGTATAAACAAATTGTTAGACGAGATAATGGTAATAGCTGCTGCCAAATAGGCTTTTGATCTGGGGGGTACTGTGGGCTCAGCTAAAGCCAAGGGGCTAAATGCAATAAGCACTTCAGTGAACTGAAAGAAGTGAGGGTGTTGGAAAACACAGAAACTGCCCAGGACAAGGAGCACCAAAGTCCAAGTTGGAAGCACAGCAGAGATGTCTGAGGAACTGCCTGGGTGCCCAGGCAAGGGCAGGGGTTACTGGTCTGTGCATACACACAAGAACAAAAATACAGGAAAAAACATGAAGAAAGGGTGGTGAGGGTGATGTTAAGATGGTTCTTCAGACCCAGCTTTACTAGAGGGGCTGATGAATGACAGTCAGGAACCCCAGTCAGTCTTGGGGTTTTTCCTCCTGTTTTCTGATAAAGAGATCAGTGTTCATGTCATATGTAAATAAACTGGCCTCCTGACAGCCAAACCATTGCAAGGCCACATCTGCAAGCTCACCACTCAGACAGCAGTGCAGGAAACACAGCTCCCACCTCATTTACAGGCGGAGAAGGTATGGACACTAGAGAGCCTTTCTATAGCTATGGTAGCTATGGCTTCTTTAGGACTGTCTGTGCTGTTCTACAGCAGACATGTAATTCTGGGGACTTTTGTGACTTTTGCTTGAACCCTTATAGCCCTTTTTTTTCCCTTCCTTTTGCATTATCAGTGTAGCAAGAATAGCTCAAAGCCAGCTCATCCAAAATTCCTTTAAATTGGAAACAGAGTTGTGATCCTTGAACATGTTTCAGATGACGGAGGTCAGACAAAATCAGATCTGGATGATGACGTTCCCATCTTGTTACCCTGACACCGACCAGCTCAGCAGACGGATCTAGACAGGAAGGAAATCCAGTGTCAGAAGCTCAGTGCTGGAAACCTGACAAGTAATGAGAGAGCTGGAAGTGAGTCTAGTTCCTCCAGTGATCCCAAACACTGGAGCAGCCAAGTTTAAGTAAGTCTTTCTGAGGAACGTGCCTGGACTAACCCTGCTCATTCCCCGTGGCAGCCCTTCCTGTGTCTCTGTGTGCTGGGATGCAGCAGGGCAGGCTCCAACCCTGATGCAGATGACCCTGTTGCATGGTGGTGGGACTTCTCACTTGACCAGTGTCACGCCTTGCAAAAAGGCATTGCTGGTAGGGGGCTGGAAACCCACCTAATCCCACTGAACATTTCCCATCCATTTCTTGCTGTTGTGGGAGCCTGTTGGCTTTAAAGTCAGCATTCAGCAATTGGTGCTGATGGGGTTATGAAGATGTCAAAAACGCCTGAAGATGTTCATAATCTGGAGGTTGCATTATGGCTTATTTTCAAAACTATGAAAGTATTATTTTTCTTTTCCTAGTTTGAAGCTATCTTGCTTTTAATGCACATTGTGGCATTTAAAAATAAAATTAATGCATAGCTGTTTGCCAGCAAATGCTTTATGCATTCAGTTTTTCAAAGCAGGAACCTACTTGTGTGTACATGAAAGAAGTGTGTTTGTGAAATCTGTATGTGCACCTACCCGAGTCACATGTTAGCTGGGCAAACTGAGAAAATGTTCCCACAGCCGGGGAGTCGTGGGCCAGGCTGCAAACGGACACGTTTCCCTTCTGCAAATACAACTCTGGCGCAAGTGAATGCACAAGCGGGTGCCAGGAAGCATTCAGGTTTCTTTTGTGCACAGACCTGGGGCTAGTTCCTGCTACCACTAAAATGAGTTTATGATAGACAGGATCAAGCTCAGAACCCTGGAAACTTTTGCTTTGGCTTCAAGCAATTTTATGAAAGAAGTAAAACCAACAAACTCCCAAGATAGATGTTTGTAACTACAGTATTGACACTACAGCAAAGCAGAATTTTCCTGTCCTGGTGTCCTGCACTCGCTCTACAGATCTTTCAGTGCACTAGTTTTGTAGCTTTTTCATTCCAAGTTACTTTGATCCTGTCACATTGCAGTTGCTTGAATTAGTTTTTTATCTCTTGCATACCAATCTCCCCCCACTCCCTAAGCTAAGCCCAGGATGTTTTAAATGCCAAGATCAGAGGTTTGCATTTGCAGTTAATTCTTGAACATAAGATAAATAATGAGGAAAAAGGTAGTGGAACTCCAGATTTCACCCAACATTTTTCAGCTCTGGTTTTCCTTTTCATCAGAAACAGGTTAATCTGGTTGGGTATCAAAGCAACCAAAGGGTTTTTACCATTTTATTCTTTCCTGGTCTTAACCTTTTTCTTATTTTTTAGCACTGCAGGGGCGTGATACGTTGTGTGTTACAACCTTGTGTTTCATGTCCTTGACCTGTCAAACCCCGTGAGTCACAGGTGCCCTGCTTCTCATCCCACTCATGCTTCGGCACCTGTGAAGCACACTGTCCATGAGGCCTTTGTACTTTTCCTGGTCTGGGATGTCTTGCAGTATTTGTGTCTCATTTGTCCCCAGACACCTGGGGCTGTGGTCTCCTGCCCTGCAACAGGAGAGAAGCTGTGCTGCAACAGGTCCCAGAAGTGTTTGCTTTCTTTGTGCAAAGCAGTTTGGCTAGAAAAGCTTGTTTGCTCCTTCTGTAGCCTTGAGCTCCAACTGTATCCTGGCACAGGTGAACTAAGGTCATCTTCCCCCTCTCTGTGCCACTCCCAGAGACATTAATTAACCTGTTAGAGTGGTGGGAAACAGAGATGGTCTGCTAGAACATGAGGGAAATGAGGAGAGGAATTTGTAATTAGGTGACAGGCAATTCTCCAAGTTCGGTCCTAGAAAGATGGTGCTGAGCTCATGCTATGACTTCAGCATAGGTTTATCTCCCAACAGCAGCCACCAGACCAAGAGAAGGAAGTAGCAAGGTTCTGCTGGTTGTCAGAGAAGAAGGGCTCCCTAGGAATCCTCTGGGACCTTAGCAAGGCTCCCCTACCTCCTCATGGGAGCAGCAACTTAATACTCCAAGCAGGAGGGATGTCCTGATTCTCTGTGCTCTGGAAGCAACTCCGTCGTTGCCATCGCAAGCCCCTTTGAGCTCTGCACTGTAGCTATGAACATGACCCACAAAAGTTGGGATCTTGCTCCCGCCCATCACATGGCACAACTCCACCAAAGGGGAAGTGGCAGATTTCTTGACAGGCATCTTGTGCTGCACAGGTGAGGTATGGACAGGCAGAAAGCCTGCTCCAGTGAGGAACGGGAGAGTACAAAGCTATCACTGGAACCCTGGGGATAATAGTGGTCATCTACAGGTCCTCTGAAATGTTATTACATTTTTTGCATGTGTATGTGACATTGCCGTAATCTTTTTGTTTCACTTTCTGGCTCTGCAAAGGCTTAGTTCCTTTTCTTGCTTTAGATGAGATCTGTGCTATTTCTCTTCTCACCACATTGTAAATGAGGTGTAAGTCCAAGGAGGGCAATGGAAGACTGATCTCAGAGAAAAGAGAATCAGCTTCAGTGTATTTTTGATTCTTGGATGTTTCTCTTGTGCTCTAGAAATAAGATACAAAGTGCCTACAGTTAATTAAGATGGGAACCATCACATTCGTGGGAATTAAAACAATGTGCTTATTTGCTCAGATCAAATCACAAGGCAGGTCTAGGAGGGAAACACTGAAAGTATGTTCTTGTTTTAGTGTCATCAGTCTAAGGTAGCTTTCCATGGACACAAATCACCTGAAAGAAAAGTAGGGCCAGATGCAAGCAAGCCAGGGAAGGTGTGTAAGGCAGGGCAGGAGCAGGCTCTTTATATGCAACAGGTGCATTCCCCACCAAGATTGTAACATGGACCCACCATTCTTTGTTTAATCAGAGATTTCTATTGGAAACAAACCCACCATATTTACAAATGACAGATAAAGTTGCTTTAAAAGCCATTTTGAAAAACTGTGAAGGTGTTTGACACTGAAAGCTAAGTGACATTGACTATGTGAGGTTAAAGCATCCTTTGTTAATCCCACCTGTTGCACCGATCCTAGAAGAGATGTTTCAGGGCTTCTCCATCTGCCTGAAGATTCCTCAAACAAATTTGCTAAGTGGAACACCTGTTGCTAGGGTTTTAGGTTATTTGGGGTTTTTTATTGTTGTTGTTTTTGTAGGTTTTGTGTTGGGTTGTTTTTTTTGTTTTGGCTTGTGGTTTTTTTTTGTTTGATTGGTTTTGAGTGGGTTTTTTTTGTTTGGTTTGGTTTTTTTATGTCAGTGTTTTCTTGTGTATAAACCCTACCCTGTAGCCTCTGAAGCCACTGTCCAACTGCATGGCCATGGTCAAATCCTTGTTTTGTGTCCTAGTTCTATGTCCACAAATGGGCACAATTACTTCCACAATGACTTACTTTATAAGGTACTTTGACTTTCTTTAATGGAAACTACCATATGAGCTAGACATTTCTCAATTTTCGAGGTGGAATTAAAAGGTGAGAAAGTCAGAGAGGATGCACGAACCTCTAGATGTAATCTCTTTTTCACCATTCAGTACTGCCAAACCACATCCCCATTAGCTTTTCCACACTGAGCACACTCTTGGTTATGTGATAAGGGAACAGGATGTCCTGTCCTGTCCTGTCCTATCCTATCCATCCTACATGCACCTTGCTACTGCCACTGTCACTGCTTCTTCCCAAAGAGTCTACCTTGACTTGAAGCTCTTAGTGGTAGGAGCTTCCTGGTAATATATGTAACATACTAACCAGATGTATTTTTACATATTTAATCCCACTCCTTCCAAAATGAAAAATCCTATTTAGCATGGAACATATTGTATATTTTTCTGGTAGGGTGGAATAGGCTGAATCTTTTTTTAAATTAGGGTTGTGGTGAAGGTGACTATTTTGCATCTTTGTATAAGAAGTTTGGGTAGGTGATGTTAGTTAATCTGTGGTGAAACACAGTCTAACTGTTAACACTTTTAATGGAAAACGCTGTTTCAAAGGTTGGGTGGTTTTTGAAGTATTGGGTTTTTATATAGTAAATTTCAAAATTATATTGTTAAGATAAGAGTAGTATTAGAAACTGCACATTGTGTTTGTTTAACAGCTGGTGGGATAGTCACCACAGTTATTTAGCCAAGCACACTTCCTCTGGCAATCTGGTTCTACCACATGTAATGAGATAAAACATGTGGGGTAGTGTTTTAGCAGAATATGCTCTTTCATGATAATGCAAATACAGAATAACTTTCATACTAGATTTGAACTGAGACAAATAAACAGGAGTGTCTGAAATCCAGCACCGGGAACACACAGGAGGGTAGCTCTGGACCGCTTCCCAGTTCCCTACAGCAGTGTTTCCCATTTTTTTCTGGGTGGCAATCCATTACTAAAACATAAACAATAAAAGCACGATTGCTGCATTTACTATAAGGGTGAAAATGCATTCAAGATAGCAGTGATAACTTTGTATAATTGGAGCGTATGTTTGGCCAGAGAATCCAAAATTCCTAAAGGTAGTGCTGTTTTGAGCCTATGGGAATGAGGGGTTTTTGATCCAGACTCTTTCATGTTGTTTCAAGGCTGGGATAGAATAACAGTAGGGAAGTACAACCAGCAGAGCTGGGAGCAGTCCATCAAAATGACTCCAGCCCCATGGAGGGGTCCACATGGTGCTTGGTACCACCAATCCAAGGCAGTGGAGGATGAGTCTGGAGAACAGTATAAAGGCCTGGAGGAGATCTTGCATGCGGACATGCACCACACTCTGCTGAATGAGAATCCACTTGTTAGACAGCAGTCAAATGTCTGACTCCTGCGAGTTTTTCACAGCTTTCCCCTGCCCTGTCATAGAATCATAGAATGGTTTGGGTTGGAATGGACCCTAAAGAGCATCTAGTTTCAACTCCCTTGCCGTGGGCAGGGACACCTCCTGCTAGACCTGGTTACTTTAAGTCCCATCCGGCCTTGTCTTGAATGCTTCCAGGGATGGGGAATTCACAGATTCTCTGGGCAATCTATTCCAGTGTCTCAACACCCACAGAGTGAAAAATGTCTTCCTAATATCTAATCTAAATCTACACTACTCCAGTTTGAAGCCATTAGCTCTCATCCTATCACTACATGCCCTCTCTAGCTTTCTTGTAGGTACTCTTCAGGTACTGGAAAGCTGCTCTAAAGTCTCCCTGGAGCCTTCTCTTTTCCAAGCTGAACAACAACACCAAGTTTCTCAGCATGTATGCATAGGAGAGGTGTTCTAACGCTTTGGTCATCTTTGTGGCCCTCCTCTGGGCCCACTCCAACAGGTATCTGTGAGTAGCAGCTGCAGCTTACCGGAAAACATTAGTTGGTGGCAGGATCTTTTTGTTTTAACATTTTATTCATATAATACTGTATTCAAATTACTTTCACTGCCAGGAAGCTCTCTGAGCCTACTGCTGGCAGTAGTAGTGAAAAGTAGTGTGAAAATTTATAGATCTAAACAGCTTTAAATGATCACCAGGGTTTGTAACAAGCAGAAAGACCCAGCCCTGAAAGACCCAAGACTTACAGACTTTTGTGTGCCCTTCTGCAAGTGGTCTAGCAGCTCTGACGTTCCATAACATTTGCAGGGCTCCAGCACTGCACCCACTCTGGTGGTGCAGTGCCAGACAAAAAGGTCTAGAAGGAGATAACTGCAGAGCTCCAAGGCTTCAAGTCTTTCACATCTGCATAGCAAATGTGCAATATCTGTTGTCTCATGGAGAGTGTTTATTTCTTCAAGAAAATCCCCAGCTTATTGGGGTCTTGGCATAGAGTAATGCACAATGGGAAATCACATCTCTTGGATGGGACGTTTGGCTCACTGTCCATGTGACAAACATTGAGTTGCTATTGTGAGGGTCTCTGCGACAGTGTCTTCTGCTGGATTGGTGACACTCCCTGAACCACCAACCTGCTCAGTTCCTCTAGTCCAGCTGGATCGGCGTCCTCCATGACCTGCTATAGATAATCTTAAATTATGAGCAAAACACCCCCTAATTATCTATCTCCTATCAGGAGAAGGCTGTTCTACATGACCCTTTCTGTGTCTGTGGGAACAATTTCTACTGAGTATTTTGAAGTAGCACATCAATGTGTAAGTTTGTCAGTTCTGCAGCAGTCCCCAGCCAAAGATCCTGGAAGCAAGACACTAGCTTTGCACTCCCTTTTAGATCAGTTTTAGTGTCAGACTTGAGACAAAATTGTATCTTTACATTTTTTTACTGCAGGAGTTCCTTGGGGATTCTTTTTAAGATACCCCATGTGGTGTGTTCAAAGGATGAGTTCAGGAAGGGAAGGAAGCTATAAATGCATCTGTTAATCTCACCTTCCTTCAGTGGGATGAGCCTTGCTGAGTTGTGCCTAGTAGGCCCTTTTCCATGTGCTAATCTTCCCTTGCAGCAGTACCAGGAGACAAGATAGCACAAGGTCCTTCCTAGGACGACTCAAATGTTGTCTGCCATAGACAGCAGACATTTGTAGGTGGTCTGATTCAGGTTTCAAGCTTGTCTTTAGGCTGCGAATTTAATCAGTCCTTGTCACTGTACTACTTTTGCATTCTGTTTGAAACCCAGCTTTGGACACAGTGAACTGCCATTGCCTTTGGGCTCAGGGCATTGACAAGTTTGGATAAAATGCATTAACTTTTGCTGAGACTCACTGACTGAGAAACACAGAGGATTCATGCTTCTCTTCTGATCATTGGAATTATTCTCAGAAGGTTTTCCCCAATACAAAAAGTAAATTCAAGGTTCGTACTTATTTTCTTGAAATACTATTCTGGCTCCCTAGGAAGCTTTGAAGGGAACACCACTGTCCAACAGATAGGTTGTAGCAGGAAGAAATATAAGACCATAAATAAGGCAAATTCTCTTTCTGTACATTCCTTACCATAACACTCATAATTTTCTCCCATGCATCTCCACAGACAGCAAACTTCTGTGTTTCCTATGATCACTGTAGCGCCAAAATTGCAGCAATGACATACTGGGCTGTATTACCAAAAATGTAGCTAGCAGAATGCAAAGTGATAAATCCCCCTTTGTTTAGTACCTTTAAGACTGCATCTGGGGCAGTGTGACTGGTTTTGGGCTCCTCAGTGCAAGAAAGACATTAACAAACCAGAGCAAATCCCACAGAGGGAGGGGAGAGATGGTTGGGGGCTGAAGAACAACACTGAGATGGTTGGAACATGCTGGAGCGTATGTTGTAAGAGGAGAGGCTGAGAGAGCCGAGGTTTCTCAGGCTGGAGAAGGCTTAGGAGGATCTTAATGTAGTTTACAGCTGCCTAACAGGAGGTGTGAGAAGAGAGAGCCAGGATCTTCTCAGGATGCTCAGGAAAACAATGAACATAATTTGAAACATGGGAAACTGATATAAGGCTATAGGAATTCCTTGATATAAGGGGGAAAAAATCCCATAAGGGTGGTCAGATATTAAAACAGGGACCCAGAAAGATTGTGAATCTCCATCCTCTTAGATATTTCAATATCAACTGGGCACAGCCCTGAGCAACCTGTGCTAGCCCTAACCCTGCTCTGAGCAGAAGCACAGAGACCTCCAAGAGGTTCTGTGATTTTGTGACTCCGAGTTAGCTGAAGGGAAGATAGGGCCAGAAAAGATCCGTGCTTTCCTGGCCACATCAGTCAGTTTGTTCTTCGCAGACAGTGGGTCAGCAGAGCACAGTCCACTGCACGTATCACTTGTGCCTCCTCTATTTTTAGCCAATGATGGAAAAGGAGTAAGTGATAGATACAACCATGCTGACTGTCCATCAACACTGTTTGGTGACCTGGATCTAGCTGACCTCCCGCTGAATCCCATTGTAAGATTCCCATCCATATAATGGGATTTGATGCAGGTCCATTGAAAACAGGAGGATTAAAAAAAAAGCTGCAGCATGAGGCAGAAGTCATAATAACTCAGCACAGAATTATCCCCTGCTCTCTCCCAGCTCTCTGTCACACACACACTCTCACACTCATCCCCACACACATGCGACCTTCTTTGTAGTATCTGCAGTTCTGTACTGTAAATCCTACAGCACTAAAATTAATTAAAATGGAGATGCATGTTTACTGTCAACGAGAGAATTATACTCTGTTCATTACAGATAAAACTGCTTTAAATCTGCAAGAACACCATGGGAAAGCGGGAAGGTGGAGGCTATAAAAGAAATGAAGTGATCAAAGAATATTGGTTTCAGCAACTTGTGTTGTTTCATGATACTCATAATTCAGGACAGAGCGTAGCTAGTCAAGTGTGATTAACTTCTTCTGGGGTCTGACATCTTACTTTCTTTTCTAGCAAGAATCAGAGTGCACAATGTTCACAGGAAGAAACCGATCAATGGAAGCGTGCCATTACCTGAAAGAATATGTTCTTTTGATTCTTCTCTGCTGCTGAACAAGTGTCTTTTGTTCCTTGAGCAGAAGAGCAATATAAAGGCTTTTGCACAGAATAACATAAAGAAGAAATAGGCCTTATATAACATTCTCGGCAGGAAAACAACAGTTTGGGGAGGGGTTTCATTAATGCCCAAATCTCTGCTAGAAGCTCAGCAGGGAGGATGGGAAGAGCAGTGAATGCAAACAATCAGATATTTGTTAAGTGATATGGGACCTAGGAGCACATGAGGGGCTGCACTTTCATTCAGATAGCACAGTAAAATAAACAGAATGTGATGGCAAAAGATGAATGGGAAGTTAATTCTGTTCGCATTTACAATATTTCAATGGCAATATTTTCTGAACAATGGTCCCTATTGATGCTACAAGTGCTTGCACATTGTGGCTGCTTCTTGCTGAACAGACATGACACTATTCGAGCGGCTGTATTCTCTAATTGGAAAAGGGAAGTTTCCAAAAATGGTGAAAGGCTATATCTCATCTGTGCTGAAACTGTCGGGAACTTAACTCATTTTGGTGCCTGATTTCCTCTCTCTGTCCCCCACCCCTCTGCACCCCCCCTTTTTTTTTTTTCTCCTTTGGGTCTCTGGGAAGATTTGTTCTCTTAAGTGGCAGAACAACTAGAGGCTAAACCTTAATAACTTCAAATCTAATACTTCACTATTTTATCACAGGCTAGTGCTTATCAGGATAACAAAATAAACAGTAGCTTTGTCTACATTAGAAGGAGTTTGCTGTTATGAGCAGGCCATTTAGATACACATCTCCTTTGCCTTTATAAACTGTCTCTACTAAGAGGATTTGCTTGTCTACATGGTTCAGCTCGGCTGATAAACTTCCCCTGGAGCATACAAGGTCCCTGTACAGTTTCTTATTCTAAGAAAACACTTGGCCATCATAAAATGCCTGGAATTAAGGGGTGAGAAAAAGAAAAGAAATCTGACTTCCAGTGAAATAACTTATTACTCCTGTAATTAAAGGATTTTCTATATGCAGATGTGTTGTTTAGGCGTATGAATTCTTCATACTCTCAAACAACATAGCTCTGCCAGCAAAAACTTTAACTGTGGACAAGACAAACCTCTGTCCTGGATTCTGAGCCAAGTTTAATACCATCTGTCTGGCTTAAAGGCCAATTTTTACACCATTTGGCTACAAAAGCAAATTTGCATTAATGCTGTGGATCCTGCACGTTTGCTTGCTAGCTGTCTGTACACCAAATTGCCTGATTTTCTCAATGTCTTGTGCTAAAACTGGCCCCCTCCCTGGCCGCAGGGACAGCAGGCTGCAGTTAGCAGGTCCAGGTGCTGGCTGACAACTGGAGAAAGTCTGGGTCATTTCTAGTTTGGGATCTAAATGTCACCGACGAGAGCTCCAGCCTCTTCCCTCTTCCCTTATTTTCGATGCAGCCCAGCCCTCTGGTTTTGAAACCACTGCCTCTAACTTCTCAGGTCCCCAGGGGCTTACACAAGCTCCCTGGAATTCTGTCCCATCTGTGGAGCTCTGTGTTGGTGATTTAACCCTTGAGGGATACAACAGGGAAGGGCAGGAAAGCTTAGGATTTTCTTAACTATGGAAACATTGCTCCTGAATTACGTCAAAGTAATAGAAATCCTCTCACCATTGCTTCCACTTGATCATATACATTTTTCAGTCTCTCTCTGAAAAATTTTCCTCATTGTGATGGTCCATACCTTGCTTAGGATAACACCTTGTCTTTTAATCTCTTCTCCTTCAGCTGCATCCACCTGCGTAGCTCCTCTGGAAAAGAGCTATAGCAATAATAGAATGGGAGATAAGGCTCCAGGAGGCATGTCATGTTGCCGCAGATGAAAACCTGAAAATGAAGAGGAATAACTGCCATTTTCCACCTTCACTGTGACTTTGTCATCATCTTTAATCAGTAATATATTTTATACTGCTTTAGATTTTCAACACAATGAGCGGCGGTTCTCACGACAACCATAGGGATTAGTTACAGAGATATTATTATCTCTGAACTTGATGGAAAGAAATGATCTTGTAGTGAGAGGACACCTCTACAAACTAAAAAGATATTGCTTTGGGTCTGAGACTGTGGACTAGTAATTTAATTTCCATGCTTCACTTTCTCCATCTTATTGAAACAGGAACACCGATATTCATCTGCCACGGAGGGGCATTCTGATGAGGATGAGCAGGGCAGTGCAGGGCTTTTTCGGCGGGAAGCGTGAGCACAAAATGAAATTAAAATTTAAGAGATGAAGAAAAATGGCAGGTGTGGAGAGGCTGAGCAGCTCGCTGAGGGCTGTGCAGCGAACCATCTGCGCAGGCAGGAGCAGAAGGGAAGAGCTGCCAGCTGCTGCTCCCAGCCCAAGCAGCTTCTGCCTGAAACCACTGGCTTTGCAGTACAGTGGTATTTTTTTCCCCTGGGTTTGTTATTTTCTGGTTGTTATTACTCTAGATGGTGTCCAACCCAGCAGTGTGACCCTGGGCGGTGTGGCTGGTGACATTCTGCAGTGGTGGATGCCACAGTTTAGTGAAGTGAAAGGAATATCGCTGGTTGACCTTTTGGTTGAGAGTTCTGTCCCAGACTACTGCGTATGTTAGTCAAAAGACAGTCACATGCTTTTTTTCCCCTTTTTCATATTTTTACAGGCCAGAAAATCCCGCAGCCTCTGAGGTAATTAAATGCTTTGAAGGGGTTGTTTCTCGCATTATTAAATCAGAACCAGAAGAGGCTCTAACTTTTACAAGGAGTCGAAGAGAAGGGAAGGGAAAGACAGACTGAAAGACGGGACAGAACAGGTTATTCATGGTGTCCCACAAGCAGATATCCCGAGGGATTATGGAGGAGCTGGGCCAGAGTCAGCTGTTGTGCCTCCACAGACTCCCCCTTGCAACCCTGGCTCTGAGCCTTGGGTTGGCAGCTGGGTTCAGCGGTAACTCTGGTCAAGGCCAACCCCATCCACTGATCCCAGAGGCAGCAGCCTCTGCTTCTGCTGCCTGCACTTTTTGGTGAAACTTCCCTTTTCTTTTTTCCTTTTTTTTTTTTCCCCCTTCCTTTTTTCCCTTTCCTCCTTTCTCTCTCCCCCCTCTTTTCTGTTTTGCTCCCAGTTCAGACCAGCAGCCACTCTTCTGTTCAGCCGTGCACTCTTCTCTCTTTCTTTAAAAAAATAAAGGCATTTGGCATGTATCTTCTATAATGAATTCAGGGGGTTGAAGGATGTTGGTTTAGCTGGAGTATTGCATAGTTTTGTACTACAGCTTGTGCTGCGACAGCCTGAAACCACCCCAGTGCCTGTGTTGGATACATTCTCCTCTTTTACTCAGAAATCCAAGTCAGCACTGAGATGAACTCATGCATGTAAAAGGCAGGTATGTAAGTGCCATCCTGATTTCCCATCCAAGTTGTCTGTACAGGGATACAAATGTAATCACAAGTATTTTGGTGGTTTTTAAGCAGACTTTTGGAAGCCTGTCTTTGGCCGGGGTTGATCAGGAGGCTCCAGGTGGCTGGTGTTGCTCGGGGTATACGCTTTTCAGGGCCATTTCTGAAAATAGACTTCTGTGTGTAGACACGTGTGTGAGAAAGACTGCAGCCTGAGCTCACAGATGGGACTTGTTTAATCACAGCTCTAATTCACACTGGTGACAAAATCAAACCTGTTTTGAATAGAAATAGTAAAAGTTTGCAGATGTTAAGTTTTCTGTTCGGGAAAGGAATTGATATCTTGTATCTTAGGTGACCGAGGGCAGAGCTTGATTACCAGAAATAATTGTTCAGTCTCCAAACAGCTCATGGACTCAAATATGCACAAACAAATTTGCTTAGACAAGCTATTTAAATAGCCTTTGGTAGACAACAACATAAACAGTGCTGCCTGTTTGTGGAAAAGATTTTTTTCTACATTTCTTTCTGTCTAAATTTCCCTGGAATTTTTTTTGCTGTGAGCTGTTCACCAGGAGCTATTCCTTCATTCCCAGATTGTTTTCTTTATGAAAAATATATTTTCTGTGTGGTCGCTTCAAATGTACATCAGACCAGAGATCATTCAAATGATCTTTTAGTGCTTCTAGAAGATATTCCGAAGATATGACAGCTAAGGAATCTCATGTGTTCCATGAAACATGGGAAAGAAATTAAATTTTCTCCCAAAGGCCCATAAACAGCTGATACTGATTTTTCAAAGGCTTGCTCTGAACTTGTTTCAACTGGTTCTTTTTTTCAGACCAAAGAGTAGAAAGACAGTATACGAAAAAAGTGACACCAATAATGCAGCATCAGTTCTTTTCTTCTTTCTCCTTTGCCTCAATATCCAAAACCTGATAGTTGCTGAAATATATTCAGTCCTAAAGGACAAAACTAGGAAGCTGGAAAAAAACTAGGATGCTGAGTGGCTGAATAGGAATATTGACAGCAGCTGTGAATTTTCTGAACTGTTTCACGTCTCAGAATTTTCACTTCCAAAGCAAATACAAATTATTCACTGCTCCACAGGTATTTCAATAGATCGCTTCATTGATGAGTCGATATGCAATTAAGTTCATGCTAAAGTACTCATTAGCCATAACGTCTATAGCTCTTTAATTATGGGGATGGAACATAGTAATCACCTATATAAGTTAATCATTGAAAACTATCTGTTATTCATTCTTCACTGTTTGGGAGCTAAAGTTTGCAGTGTGAGTCCTTACTCAGCCAAAACCTGTAGCAAGGACAACGTGGACTTTGCCAGACAGTGTCAAGTGGATGTGAAGGGGGGGTTTGCCTGAGTTAAGAAATAAATTCATTTTGGTGTGGTTCAAACTTTTCACTTTCCCCCAACACTGTACAAAATCCCATTAGTCAGACCTTGTTGCTGCGGGGAGTTTTTGCAGTGCGGGCACTGAAGTTGTCTGAAGGAGCCCTAGATTATAAGCCTACAGTGTGCAGAAATTTCCACAGGAGACATGTCCCTTCTCTCATATATGAGAGCTTTCCTGCTTTTTCCCCCTTCCTGGTGAAGATCCCCTCAGCATAGGAGACCTCAGGGTTAGGGAAGGGGTTTGACTTTCAGCTGCCCCGTTCTGTTCTGCAGGCTGGGGGAATCATCTGCTCCCAGAGAAGATAAGACCTCCTGACAAACTTCTCAGAGGTCTTATGAACAAGAATGGCTGCTTGCTCCCCAGACGTTTGATTAATAAATATGTATGAATTCAGTATAAATTCAAGGGTTTGCTTCTGAAATGGCTAAGTGTAGCACCAGGCAATATTGAAGTGGCTTCTCTTTACCATGTGTTGCTTGAACTTTCTTTTTCCCCGCACAGTCCTGCCTGACAGCTTTGTCAAAATGTGGGCTGATTTTGTGCTATCGGCAAAATGTTTATGAAGAACAGGACTGACAATTGAAATAATTTGTTCTATTTACCTAAACTAGTTTTTGAAACCTAAATTGGCAAGAATAAAAAAACCTCGTGCAATCAAGGAAGTAAAACATTAGGGTAAAACTACTAGATTAGAGCAGCAATAATTATCCTACAATAGGAAAAGACTATAAAAGCTCTTTAAGCTTGGATTCTTTTTTTCATTAGTATTACTCACCGATGCTTTGTTCACTGCTGACCTTATTTGAATTTGTATTGTATATTGCAGGCAGCTTTTGTGTGGTTTTGTTTCTTTCTTGGTTCTGTCTCAGCAGAACAGAACATTTCCAAGAGTAAACTTGAGAATAAATGATATCCCAACATACAGCCACAGCCTTATAAAAAGAAAGGGACAGCTTTCTCTGAAATAGGATGGAAACCCAAAGAAGCACATCCCTGAGGTGAGAAGCAATGGGGTGTTGTACGTGAGAGAGAGCTCAGCATTGTAAGGTGATGACTGAACTGGCTCTGGCCCAGCAGGAGTTCAGCACGTGTTGGGCTGTCAACACTGGAGGAGCTCTGACACCAGTTGGACTGGTCGTCTGCTGAGGTCTGTGCTAAGCTTGGGCGTGTTTTGTGGTGGAGTGGACAAAGGCAAAGAACTGGACCTGTTGTCTGAGTCATTGCATCACTTGTAGTTTTTACATTTTAGGACTTTATTTTTGTGCCTCCTTTCACATAAAATCAGTCCCATCATGGTCCTGAGCTGCCTGTTGCACTGGAATTGGAATGTCCCATCCTAGGGGGACTGAGCCTTTTTCTCTACCTCTGATACTACATGTGCTTGTTATTTTGCACAGTGGACTTGTTCAGGAGGTCAGGGTAATCCAGCCTGAGTTACTACACACACCAAACCACAGTTTTATCTATTAAAAAGATTGCCTGACTTGATATGTCTCTGGCTCAAAGCTGTGAGGGCTATACTAATGCGCAAGTGGACATTCAATTTCAGCCTTATCCTCCCTTCATTTTGTCCCCACCAGCTGGATCATGCCACTCTCATCTCCTTCAAGGTAGCAGGTTGGCGATTACCTCCACACCACAAATTTCTTACAGCATCGGCAGCCAAAAATGGGGTTCCCAAAGGCAAGAGCAAGAAACCATGACAGAAACCCAAGGAAGAAGGAGCTGAGGCAGGGCTGGAGCTGGTGCAGAGTGCAGGACTTGCACGAAGCCTGGAGCAGCAGCATAGAGGTGGACTATGAGGAGGTCTGGAGAAGAGGACAGGAACGAAAGCAGAACTAGAGCTGACAGCTGCTCTGGCTCAAAGAGAGTGATGGATCATGAACAGGTACCTTGCTGTGGTCAAGCTGTGGTACATAGCAAACCTGACCATGGACCCTCTTTGGTGGCCTGGGTGAAGATGTGATTGTCAACAGCTGAGAGGGTGGAAGGTGGTGGAGAGAGCTGGTAGAGTTGCTTTCACAGTTCAATCATGCTGAAGAGACTACCCAAATTAATAGTAGGTTTTTTATAACTTCTGCAGGACTTTGGTAAGATCATTTTTTTTCTAAGTCCTCATAAGGCAAGAAAGCTGCTGAGAAAACACAGTGTAGGGACACATGGTAGTGTTGCTGCTGATAAGGATAGTGTGGTTATTCATTCCTTTCTCAATAACACAGAATAAGGCCATAATTAAGGCAAACAGCAGACACTGTTATTATCACATCAGCAGATCATTCGGTTATATTGTTTGCATTGCAGGAGTGCCCAGAGGCCCAAACTGTGTTGAAACACCTATTTGCTATGCACAGGACATACTTTTAGGTAGACCGTCCCTGTCTGGAAGAGCTGCTTCTGGACATACAAAGCTGATCATACTGCACTGGACCAAAGAGAAAATGCATGGTTTACCCAAAGCTGTAACTTGGGAAGTCCTTGACAGAGCTGTAAATCATTTTAAGGACAGACTCGTTACTCAACAAAGGTGGAGACAGCAGATCTGATCAGCTGATGTTTTGGTTTTGAGTTTAAGAAGAAAACGTGTCATAGGCACAGAACAAGCTATGTTAAATGGGGTGGTGGAAGTGCCAATTCCACTCGTTAAGAAAGCAGACTGATCATGGGAGGCTTAAGGATTTTTGTACACCTCTTTGCTAATGATGCCTTTAATTACTTGCTGTAAGTCATCTGGAATGAAAATATCACCATACCCATTTAAAGAAGAAGGGTTTTGCAATGCTGTGTATTATGTGTGGATTTATGACTCTGTGGATTAAATTTGGCAATTTCAAGCATGCAAAGTTACTAATCCACACTTTGTCTCTAGAAAATAAAGAAGAAGCAGCAAGGCAGGCAGAATTCCACACATGCCTGTCTTCTGCAGCTCCCATCCAGGGAACACACTGGATTAACATCGCTGTTGCAATAGTTGCAGGCAGACGAAAGGGACACACTTGCAGCAAAGCATAAGTGATTTCATCAGGTACCTCTCTATGTTTTCACCTCACGGTTGGTTTTTTTTTTGACATTTCTGTTCTTTTAGTTTCATAATGTTTTAAAGTAAGTATTTGTCACATATAATTCTATTTTCCTGTAATAGCTTTATCCACAGAGAATTCTCTTGGAGAACAGCCCAGAGAATTTTCTTTTTCTTCTTATGCCTTTATTTTCTCTGCATCTGCTATTACATCATTTATATGAGTTACATCCATATAATTTTAGCTTTTATGTCAGACATACAATGCCATAGTCAGGCTGTCAAAATGGCTAAGTCTTGAGGATTTTATTCAGGCAGAATTTGCACTGAATTGTCTGTGATTGCTTCAATAAGTTGAATGCTGTAATATTTCTAGAAGGACAAAATAATATAGGTGTAAGAATAGAGCATCATTAAAAAATCATTTTAGAGGCCAATAAATTGAATCACCTGTGGTTTTCACAAGGTCAATGATGAACTGGTAGAAACCAAGGAATCTTGATTTTGGTTTAATTTTTAAACTCTTACCACACTTTTTGTTCCACAAATATAATGTTTATTGTTAAATTTCATTTAATATTGAATTTAATACATTCTGTAATTCTTTTCCTGCATCTCAATGATGGAATCAATGTATCAAATATTTAGTTGGTTTAAGTTTCCTGTTTGCACTTCAGTTGCCCTCTAAAGATCACTGGGCTCCACCCATCTGTACTGTCCCCCCCATCCATCACCCTAAATCCTTTTTTCCTTAGCCCTAAATCCCACTTGGGACTCAGTGCTTGAGATTTAGTAAATTTGTGTAGCAAAACACAAGAAAGAGGCAGGAGAATTATACTAGATTTACAGAAGCCTTGTAATTGCTGTTGCATATTTGAAGATGCTGCCATTGAGTAGGAATTACTCAAGGGCAAGATCCACCAGCGCTTACAGGTAACAAGTCAGTTTCTGAAAACTGATTTTTTTTCTCCACCCTCCCCCTGTCTTTCTCCTTCTCCTTCTTTCTCTTTGCAAATCTCTCTCTGAGTGGGAATTATTTGCTTAACTTAATCCAGCAAGTTGAGAACAGAATAAGGCTACTCATAACCCTACACCCCAAAAGTAATTAGGCACAATAAAAGCAATTTAATATTTAATTTTTCTTGCTCAATCTCCACCTATCCCCCTGTTTTCACGTGTGATTAGCCTATCAAACATTGTGATTTCCTTCTCAGTCCCCTCCCCCCCAACATTATTAGCAGCAAAGTGTAAAGTTTGTCAGAAGATGGATGTGTCATGGTTCACAGTATCTTTATTAAAAAATCACACTTCATAAAGTGAGATATCTTAGAACGGCTAGAGTTGGAAGGGACCTTAAAGATATTGAGTTCCAACCCCCCCTGCCATGAGCAACCTCCCACTAGAGCAGGTTGCTCAAAGCCCCACCCAACCTGGCCTCAAGGATGGGCATTCACATTTCTCTGAGCAAACTGTTCCAATGTCTCACCACACTCAAAGTGAAAAATTTCTTCCTAATATCCAGTTTAAACCTCCTCTATTCCAGTTTGAAACCATTACTCCTTGTCCTATCACTACATGCTCTTGTAAAAGGTCTTTCTCCAACTTCCTTGTAGGCCCCTTTTAGGCTGCTACGAAGTCTCCCTGGAGTCTTCTCTTCTCCAAGCCAAACAACCCCAGCCTCATTTCATAGCAGAGGTGTTCCAGCCCTATAATCATCTTTGTGGCACTCCCCTGGACTGACTCCAACAGGTCCATGTCTTTCTTATGTTGGGGATTCCAGAGCTGGACACAGTACTGCAGGTGGGGTCTCACGAGAGTTGAGGGGCAGAATCACATCCCTCGACCTGTTTCTTTTTCTGCAGCCCAGGATATGGTTGGCTTTATGGGCTGTGAGCACACATAGAAGCTTCATGTTGATCATGTTGAGGTGTATCTCATAACCAAGCCATGGGCAGTTTTTACGTGTAACATTACTGTTGTGTGACAGCGTGTTTTCATGATGAGCCCTTTGACCACCTGGTTGCTGTGTGTTACAGGGAACGGCATCTCCTCTGGTGTCCATCTTTTTTTAAAAGAGAGTGGTGACCACTGTGCTATATGTGTGCAGCCTGAGATATGGGACAAGAAGTCCCAGTGGAGCTTTTTAGGAGAAATGTCTGTTTGATGGGCCATGGTGTGAGCAGGCTCTGGGCTAACCAGGACTCAGGGATCCAACCCATGTCCAGACTTTGGAGGAGCTTTCAGATGGCCCTTTGGCATTAGTGGTCTGGATCCCACCTTTGAATTTCTCCCCACATCTTATTCCTGTAGCCTCAGTTAGTTATTGAATTTGGTCCTAGCAGGTTTCTGAGAAGATAGATTACTTGGAAAAGAAGTTGCAAATTACAGGAGATTAGAAAAGCTTTATGAACTCTGCTGGGCAAGTACATCACACAGTGTTTGGACTGATGAAATGAACATAGGCACTCTGGTTTGATTGGTTCCTTTTTAATGTCCCTATACAAGTAGTCTTTAATGACAATGTTAAACAAGCCTGGCTGGGTTACAGATTTGATGAAATAACAAATCCTTTAACATTTAGGGTCAAATGCAGCTCAGATTGGCACATCAGGTGCTCCCACTCCATGTCAATGATATGAAATAGCTGGATTTCACCCTTAATACATCTTTTCATTGTTTGCTGGTAGGAGATATGTGCTGGCAAATAACTTCTGGGAGATATCCTCTGAGAGAGAAGAATTGAGGAGGGCTCCAAATGACAGCTTTGCCCACCAGTAACAGTGTCTCCTTAAACACATAGCCCACAGTCAGCAAATCTCCTGTTGCTGCAGTGGTGCAGTTCTTAGTGTCTCCTTGGATAAAGCAAAGATAAGGAACAATAAAGGGCAAAGGAGAATAACACAAAAAGGGAGAAGCAGTGTCCTTTTTGGAGAGGAATTGTGAGAAGGTAGCTAAGATTTCAAAGGAAGACTATTGCCTGCAGCATCATTGCTGTGGGGACACAGGCATGTGATCCCTTGCAGCTAGATAACACTTCCCCTTTGGGCAGGGGACAAGTTGCAGGACAGGACTAAGTGTTGTGAAGAACTTGTCTGTCTGGCACTGCAATTAATTGTGTAATTTGTGGCTGTTTGCACAGGCACACTCTATCCACTGGTCTCTGCATGCTCATTTGTTAATGGGGATCAGCGGGCAGGGATATTTCCCATTACGTGTCATCTTTGCTATCTCTCTGACTCATAGTTCTTCCGCTGTGTCTGCATCCACTGTATGACACTACAACATCAAGGACAGTTGTTTCCTTTGGTACAAGAGGAATCCACTCCATCCGGTAGCCAGGATGAGGTATCAGCCTGAAGGGCTTCAATTGGATCATAATCAAGTCTTCGAAGTCCAGAGGCCTCGTTTCTCAGACAGTTAGAGTATTGTGACACTCATTGCAATGGTCATTTCAAAGGGACACCTCTGATCATTTGAGCGAGAACAAGACTATCACATCCATTTTATACCAGCATATAAAATCCTCCATCAGTAGGTGAGTGAGTTACAGAAGCAGAAGACGTGTGCCATTCCGATCCATTTGTGAAACTGAGACTTTGTTGCTTAAAATTATGACCCATTTCCATCCTTTGGTGATTGGATGTCTCAGCTTTTGGGGCATATCATTTTTCAGAGTGTGAAGCAAAATGGGGGCCAGGGTACCATAAGCAGAGATAGACCCCATCAGGGTCTCAGGTTCAAATGCAGCTTCACTTTAACATAAACAAAACCACTTCTTCTGCTTCTTAAAGATCCTGCTCCATTTATGGGTGATAAATTATAAGAAAAATAGTTTATGAATTTATGTTTAAGTGCTTCCATAAAGATCTGCTAGGCTAAATTTCTCTGTGGCAAGTTACTTTATTTGGCCATGATACTCCCTGTGAAGAATATCTCTTATTCTTTCCCAGCACCAATACCTTCTTAGTTCATACCAGAAAGGACAGAGTTAAAGTCTCCTCCATATAGGACAGGACAGAAAGAGAAGTAATTTGAATTTTGGCCTCAGTTCTCCTGGAAAGGAGCAGGGCAGAGTAACAAGTTCTCTTGTGCTTTATTGCCCTTGCTGATACTTCTAGTCAACGGAAATCTTAAGGCACTTTGATAGGTGGAACAGAACATGTTGCTGGTAGATGCTTAACTTTTTGGCACCCAGTTAACAGCCAGGCAAACTGAAGCAGAGCTAGGGGGAAAAAGAGGAGTGTCACTCAAGTTTCCTGATTCCTTCCTCAGGGTCTATCACTCAGTTATGTTAGTGTTTTTATTGTGAAAAATGAGTATATTCTCCACTCGAGGCACTTCATACAATGAGGATAAACAATTCTGTAATTGCAAAGGGTCATCTAGTTAAAAGGACATTTAAAAATGCCCTTTTGATAAAAATATCAAAAGATTGATATTAAGGATTACTAAAAAAAAAATAAATCCATAGACATTCTTTATAATTTTGAAGACTTGATATCTTTGGGCAAATTAGTATGATGTTCACAAAACCAAGTTTGAAATTAGTGGGCACAGAATCCTTGAAAAAGTCTTCTATTCCTAAATTTTTGGAGGAAAACCATCCTGAAATCCTCCTGATGAGTGTCACAGTTGCCTGCTGCACAGCTGAGAAGGGTTTGGTGCTGACAGCTCAGAAGGAACAGCACACAGGTACCTGCTCCAGATGCTCTTCCTTCATTGTTCAACCCTCTGAGTCTAATGTACGTTGTCACATTCATTGGAGTGGCCTTAAAACAGAGTGAACAACTGACACAACCAGCTGCAGTAAAGACACTGGTGAACTTAAATTTGCAAAGAGTTAGCTGAATGTTAGTCTTAAACCCGTGTGTTTCAAACAGATCGAGCTTCCCTTCCTCCTGATGAAGTTGGCCATGGAGGGGGCAAGGTGCCTCCTCAAGGTGCTAAGGGAAGATTGGCTCTCCAGGCTTGGATATACTGGGCTAATTTTTGATCACTGTAAATCAATGGACTGGCACTGCTGTGGTTATAGAGAAGGAGCTTTGGATCCTGATATTACTTCCTTTGCTGACAGAGCCTTTTCTGTCTGCTTCAGCAAATGGCTATGGTATAGCCAACAAGTGGAGTTTTACAGCAAAAGGGTGCTGCTTCCCTGTCCCTGAGATCACCAATTCAAATGGCTGATTGCCCCTAGCACTATAGTTTTCATCCGGATCGTTTGTCCCCGCAAGAGGTTTAATTTATTGGAATTAATTTCATACAGCTGCTGGAATACATCAAAGTGCAGCAAGAGGGAGTTGAGCAAACTCAGCCCCCACCGTGCCTGTCGGGAGGGAAGCTGCCATCTGTCTCCCTAATGAGCTGTGTTAAGTTTTTTTGCCTTAGAAATCTGTGTGTTTTGTTTCAGTCTCAGACACCGTTCCTCAAAGATGCTCTCTTTAAGCAGTTGATGTCCAATGACAGTGGGCCCTGGGGTAATCACTGCCAAGGAAAACACAGTAAAGCTGCAGCTCAGGTCTAAAGCTCACCTCTGTGGTAAGGTGGGAAGAAACCTGCTGAGAGCAGGTGGGATTATGTGGCTCCTTTAAAGGCTTCACTCACAATCCACTGGCCCAAAACATTATGGGGTCATTTCTCCACTGAACCTTGCTCATTTTCTGCAGGCCAAGGTAGTATATAACATTGTCCAATGGAAGAAAGACTGTCTCCACCCATACTACAGGAATGAGAGCTGCTCTGTGAGATACAAGGCAGCAGAGAATCTCACTCATGCAGGTACAGAATCACAGAATCACAGAATTTTAGTGGTTGGAAGGGATCTTTGAGATCATCGAGTCCAACCACATTAAAAAAAAAAAAAAACCAAACCAAAAAACCAAAAAAAACCCCACACAAACAAAAAAACCACAAAAACCCCTTAAAAAATTAATAATAATTAAAAAACCAAACCAACACCACCCCCAAAAAACCCTAACAAACCCATAAAACCCACCCACCAACTAAGCCCCACACCCACACCCCACCACAGACCAATAATCTTGGGCACTAGAGCATGCCCTGAAGAGCCATGTCTACACGTTTCTTAAATACCTCCAGGAACGGTGACTCCACCACCTCCCTGGGCAGGCTGTTCCAGTGCTTGACCACTCTTTCAGTAAAGTAATTCTTCCTAATATCTAATCTAAATCTCCCTTGCTTCAGCTTCATA
>BJBW01013781.1:0-67191 GCA_004320125.1 Scolopax mira | reverse complement strand
GAGTCACCATCCCTGGCTGTGTTTAAGGGACGTTTAGATACAGTGCTAAGAGACATGGTGTAGGGGATGACTTTGTAGAGTAGGGTAGATGGTTGGACTCGATGATCCCGAGGGTCTCTTCCAAACTAGACAATTCTATGATTCTATGTAAATCCCAAAATAATACAGTGCTGCTCATCCTTCTGTATGAAACTAAAAAAAGTATGAGGCAATACACTCATAAAGTCTGCCATATGCAAACCCATCAGATATTTGGTTCAATGCTATTACAAGTACTGATAATTACTGAAAAATATTTTAATACTTGTCAATACTAAGAAGTTTGCTTTACTAGTATTTCTATAACTATGTTATCCTCAGTCACTTCATAGCAGTCCATATCATTTCATGTAGCCTTCAATTGCTTAAGAAAGAAGATATTCTAAAGAACAAGGTTTTATTGTTATCATAATGAAGGAATACGTAAGTATGGTCCAGATGAAGGCAAACAGCATTAACTAGTCTGTGGTATTTACCACCAAATTGGTAATTTACCAATTGAACTACAATTTTTTAAGGACCTTTGTGAATCTATTACTACTTTGCAGGAGAGTTTGGAAAATCTGAACTGATGACCATAGTGTTTTGGAAACAAATTTTGAACAACAGACTTTAAGTTTGAAAAAAAGTAAGTTAAAGAACAGATGCTACACTTTTTAAATGTGAAAAAAAATCCTACAGTTCTCAACAAAATTTAATTTGACCTTGTTAATCATTTCTGTTTTCAAAACATTTCACAAGAAACTTGTACCTTATAAACTGTTAAGTTTGTTTCCATCAAAAAGTAATAAATGCTTCAATAGCGTCAAAAATTGTGATGTTAACATTAAAAGATTAAATACATTTAAGATAATAAAAATCTTAAATGCACATTTTTTTTTAATAAATTTGTGCATTCTCTGAAATAGGAAGAAATGTTAATGAAGTGATATGCCCTGATAGTACTGTGACTGCAATTTACTAATCTGTTACTAATTGATTAGGTAACAAGGGAATAGAAATCACGTTTTTTGCATTTCCAGGCCCTTTTTTCATGATACTTATTTCTTACCCAAGGACGATTATTTTTTTTTCCAAGTGCTTATTTTTCTGAAATGTTACAGGTCATGAAATTCAGCTTATCGTTTATTTATAAGGAATTTATTACCAGTGACCCAAATATATGGTGACAACTCACAAGAGATTTTCAAGATCTTTCAAGAGTGTGTGGTGCTTGCTGGCTTCTAAATGAATATGGGTTAATTTCATTGGACAGTAGACGTAGCCCCCACAGAATTGTTAAATGAAATGCTCCAGGCTATTTCTATATTAAATTTCATAACAACAAATCAGGCTTACGTGCATGAAGCAAAAGTTTTGCACTCTGGAATGCTGAACGTCATATGTCAATGAAACAGAAGTTGTGAAAACTGGAGTTTATGAGGAACAATGACTAGAAATTTTTCAAATCCCATTTGTTCCTCCTGCAGAGAAAAACACTGATTTTTTCCTAATGAAAACAAGATTTTTCTCTAAAACTTGGATATGATTCCCTAACTTACATATAGTACGGTGGGATATTAAAATATGTTCTATATCATCCTCTATAATTTTTTGAATAGGCTTATTCATCCCATGCATTTGTGTTTTGCCCATTATAAAGACATTCTCATGTACTGAACTAATAAATAAAATCAATTGATGAAAAAACACAACACTGTATAATCAAAACAATGCAATACTAAGGTTTTTGAAAAGGAGTTTTTAAAATATGAATATTCAGTAGTGTAAGCTAATAATTAAATTCTTTATGTTCTCTAAATTGTTAAATTTTGTTAATACAGTACATTAATGGATTTTTTTTATACTGAAAATTATATAAGAAAATAAAGGAATTCTGTGATGATCACTTGTAATTACAAAACTTCTATAAGCATTCATACAAAACTAGATAAACTAAAAATTAAGTTTGACTTGTTTGGGGCTTCTTGCTTTGTTACAAGAACAGGAAAATGGAATTATGCTTTAAAATCATGAGGCCTAAAAAAATAATAATTAAAAAAAAAAAGTGAAAGAGAAAGAGACTGTAAATCTTTTTGTCTTGAAATCATGTTCCAAACTGCAACTGGGTGGGCTTTTATAAAAATGAGAATTATTAGTTGGTGTGTTGAAAATGTATGTTGTATTTAATTTTTTAATTTTTTTTTTTTTTGTTAGGATTGTTCCTAAACAGAAGGTAAAAAACCAACTAAATAGGTTTTCTGAACATGAGTAAGACATGGGAAATACAATTTGGGGATTCATTTAAACCTAATGATATTTAAACTCGATATGAATCACATATAGTTAAAACATAGCCCTATTACATACTCCTAAACAGTACCATTTGTTCTTACATAAATAGATATATTTAAATATAAATATTAAAAAAAGTGTTTCATAGGCATGGAGAATCATAGGAAAAGTGTGAATTATTCAATTCATGGCATGTTCCAAAACTTGGGTTTATAGATGTGAGTTCAACTTCTTAGCACTCCAAGCAATAAATCAGCATAATGTAGAATCATTCATCAGAAATGCTTGACAGATATTATTTATGAACTCTGAAATAGATATTGTACAATCTCTTATTCTATGTGGTGTACCTTTCTTTTAACACAAGAATTATTATAAGTTCAGATATTCAATATCTGAAATAAAATAAGTGTTCTGTGAACAGACAAGTAAACTGTTTGGACTAGTGAGGGTAGGCTGATAAAGTCCAGCCTATATGGGTTGGAGTATTTCATATACACCTTTGAACTGTGGGAAAAAAATATAAGGCTTTCCATTTTTCTAATTCGTACAGAGTTCTTAAAAAGGACTAAGGAATTTCTCTTGCTCTGGAGTGTTTGTTCAGTTTTGCTCTAGAGAAATAGGAGCCGTGTTTCATAAAATCAGCTAAATTGATATTTAGAAATGTCACCCATGATATGGTGACATTTTCTAACATATCCCGAGGTAAATATAACCTTTCACTCCAAATTTCTGTTGTTGAAATTATGTGTTCAAATAGCTTGTTCCTTATTTGGAGTCTTTATTATTTAAGTGATATTTAAAAAATCTTTGTATTTGCAAGCAGATTTACCTTTTTAGAGACATTTTATGCAGTAGTTATCCATGAATTATCTTTTATTATGCCGGATAATAACAGGTGCTATGAAGTATTGGAATATAAATATGCTATAAACAATCTCCAGAGAAAGAAAAACTGATTTATCACTACTAGTTTCATGATGCTTTGTGTTCAGGTCATCAGCATCTGTGTGCTATGATTATGCTTCATTTCAGACAAAACGTTTGTCTTTATCTCCTTGTTAAAACATCAGAAACATCATTAAACATCATTATTATTTTTCTAAAAGAATAATTTTTGGCTTTGGTAATACCACAGTTGTTGCTAGTGGTTTGTTTTTAGGGTAGTCTAGAGAATACATAGTGAAGACTAATACATTTTTATAGATGTAGTTATTACCTAGCCACTGTGCCTTCTCAAGAAATAAAGAATACAGAGTAGTTTTAGTCTGCTGTCTTGCATGATCTGAAATAACAAAAAAATTTTGATGATGTGTCAAATTAAAGATTATCCAATATCCTGCATATCTCTAAAAACCTCATTTACTGAAGAAAAATAAGTTTATTATTCAATCAAATTTTAAAAAACTTCCATTCTTCTATGTCTATTATGGTACTCATTGAATTAGCATATTCACATATTTTTGGGACACTGGTAACCATAACGTTGTTTCTGTCAGTTCTGCTTCTGTTTATCCTGACTTTAAACATGTTTAAACATATTTAAAGCATTTCATGAACATGTCAGGAAATGGTTGAGCAGAAGCTGAATCGTTGGTCAAAGAATTCCCACTGAAGAGGGGGAAAATGGAACTTGTTAGACTGGGCAAAGAGGAATTTTTGGTATTTGGAGACACTTACGTGGGAAATGGTGGGAAAGCTTACATACCAACGAGAAACTTTTATGAAACAGTGCTGTTTCTATGCATAGCCTTCAGAAACCAAGAAGAATGCAATTTTTAAACTTTTTTTACTTTTTCTGTGTATTGTGTCCTTCTGCTCTTTAACCCTAGCCTGCTGCCAAACTAGACATGATTCCCTTGATGACACCAGCAAAAGCTGACAGGAAAATTATGCTATTCAGAGGAGTCCACAGGTAAATTGCTTGAGAGAGCTGTGGAAGTGCTTACTGGTTGTATAGCACACACACTTAAGGAATGCTACATACATTCTTTTTCAAGATTTGAAATAACAATATTGTCCTTCTTTAGATGTGTCCTGAAAATTGCTTATTGTGAATTATTTCCATCACACTGTACGAACTCAATGGCTTTTAGGAATATAACAAAGTTATACAGTTGGGTTTTTTTTATTTTTTATTTTTATGTTTATCCTTTGAGCCAGGTAGCCTTTCTGAGTGGTTACTGCAGAGGTCTGTTGTGCACCAAAACCAAATCCCAACAGTCTAAACCAACCAACCAAACATCCTACCAAGGTTATTATATTGTTGTGAAGTGGGCAGCTCTCAATTTAAAAATGTAGTCAAATACAGTGGATCACTAAGACAGAAAAGTTTAACTAGAAAGTATGAATAAAATAACATATTTTTCTTATATAATGCTCTAATGTGTATTTAGGGCAGCTGCATGACATTGCCTACAGAAGTCAGTAAAATAATCTAGACGGGAAGGTTGCTTTTAACTTTTAATATGTGTTGAATATGCAACATCTGTGTGAAATTAGTAAATTGAACTAGACTACTATGCGTTAGATATATAAGATTACATATAATATAGATAGACTGTACTTACAGAAGGACTTTAACTATATAAATACTCACTGGCAGAAGTAATAAATTTGTCAATGTGATAGCATCCAGCTCGAATTGTAGCACTTGTGTATCAAAACACAAGCAAATAAAAAACTTACTGTTGTTTTAGGCTAGGGTGTTCAAATCTCTTCTCCATCCCCACTCACTCTCCTGCCTCCCTGTCCCCAGAAATTGTATTCAAGTGGTATTCAAAGGTCTTTTTTTATAGATGTTTTTGATTAGTCTTGTTCAAACTACAGATATCGAATGGAGTACAAAATTTTATAACTGAAAATCTAAGGATCTTGGCCACATGCATTATGCAAATCAGTTTCATAAGACCTGTGCAGTGATGCCCTTATTTCAGGAAATGCCGAAGTTGTATTGCAGATGCTCTGCGTTGTTGGTCTGACAACACATGGTAAATTTGGCATAAGAAAAATGTCTTGGCTTTGATGAATGTGCTCATACCATCTGTGCACATCATGCCCAATAGATCTGGCTTCCTGAAAATGTTGATTCATTGTATTCAGGTGCTAAATAGGACACTAGAACCTGTTGCTGAACACTAGTACAGTATGACTTTCTGAGAAAGGTAAACAGTGATAAAACCAAATGTTTCTTATGTAGTTTTTCTACACATTCAGGGTGTGATGCAATGGATGAATCATTTGAATAAATTCCCTAGCATGATTCTGTTACCTTAAATATGTGTGGGTCTTTGTTAATGGCACTAAATCATGCTTTAAGGAACAGAATTTGATGTGTTAAATTTCATGACATACCCAAGAAGTATTTACAATGATGTGGTGCATGGATGTTTGTTAAAGCAGATTTCCATTCTTTTTTCTCTGTTTCTAGTCATGCTGTGTAGTCTTGCTTTGTGATATTATGATTAGAACCTAAAAACTACCTTAGTAATCCAATTGTAGTTCATATAATCTATTTTTGTGGTTTAACCTGGGTAGGAGGGTCAGCCCCACCAGTTGCTCACTCACTCCCCCACCTGGTGGGATAGGGGAGATAATCAGAAGGGTAAAAGTGAGAAAACTTGTAGATTGAGTTACATAGATAAAACAAGGCTGCATACACAAGCAAAGCAAAATAAGAAATTAATTAACTTCTTTTCATCAACAGGCATCTGTTTAGGGCCATGTCTGGGAAATCAGGGCTCCATCATATATGACAGTTACTTGAGAAGACAAACACCATAACTCTCAATGTCACCCCACTTCTTTCTTCTTCCCCCAGCATTTACTGATGAGCACAACATCACATGGTATGGAATATCCCTTTGGTCAGTTGAGGTCAGTCATCCTGGCTGCTTCCTCTCATAGCCTGTTGCCCGCCCTCAGCCTCCTCACTGGTGAGGAGTTACACCAGTCAACAGAGTGAGTTACAGAAAAGGCCGTGACGCTGTGCAGGTGCTGCTCAGCAATAGCTAAAACACTGGTGTGTTATCAACACTGTTTTGGTCACAAATCTAAAACACAGCACCATATGACCTGCTATGAAGAAAACCGGCTCTACCCTACCAAACCCAGTACCCGTGAAAGATTCCTTCAGGTTACTTTTGTCTCTTTTTTAAGGACAAGATAAAGGTGCATTACTTTTATTAAAACTATACTTGTCTATTTAAAGTATCTACTCCACTAATTTATTTTACTGCTTTATATTGACAGAATCTAGGCAACGAACAGTGAGTTCATGTGAATGAAACAAGACAATGTGAACAGCATATACTTATGTAATTATAATTATGGAAAAACTATCATTATGCATTTCTAATTGGACATTTTCTTCCAATAGAACAATTTTTGCTAGATATAGACTGCCAGGCTTTAGAAAAAAAGTTTTTAGTTATGATCTGAAGGTGAACCAGGATTCCTGTATTCATATTTATTAAAAAAATTAATGTTCCATCTGCTGGTTTGTTTTTTTTTTTTACATGATGTATGGTGGGAGAAGCAAAGTGATAATACTGAGGAAAAAAAGTACCATCTCTCTGTGCAATTAAGGATGACTGCATAGTAGTGTGTGTTTCTGTTACTGTCATTCTGTTACAATATATTACAGAGGCAAAATATATATTCTATTGGTCCATATCTATGATGTTTGTCGTAACATTAACGTAATATTGTAGTAACATGAGAAGTTTTGTGGTTTGGACAGGATTGCATTAGAAAATGTCTGGTATAATAATTCTGGTTAATTAAATGTTAACAAAGCCAAACTAAAGGAAACACAGACCAGTAAATTCATATGTTACAATTCAAATAGTAAAACACACATGAAACTTTATTTGATGTATTTTTTTTTATCTATTTAAAGAATAATTCTAACACATGCCAGAAATTTCATGCTCCTAATAAATAAAAATATGGAACATCTCAGTTGTCACTTCAGTTTAAATAAATTTTATGTTTAGAATCTGTCATAATAAAAGTTTAAAATATTGATGAAATGACCCTGATACCACAGGGGGAGGAGACCATAGCTGAAATTCTGCTTGAATATCAGTAAAAATTACAGATTTTTTTCTCTCTAAAGTTTCTCTTTTGAAAGTCTAACAAATCAACCTTAGAGTCATAAGGATTGAGTTTACAGTTAAAATGAACTGCTTGGTTAGTTCTTAATTGTCTTTTTTTCCTATTAGAAAATTTCTATGATAAAATTTGTCGTCTTAAAATAATTATTGTCTCTAATTACTTGACTGTATGTGAAGATTCACTTTTTCAAGATAATTCCATCTTATTTGCCATAGCTCAATCTTATCTGCAATGTCAGCATTTCATTACAGTCATTTCTTAAGACTGTTTCTTCTGTTTGCATGATTAAAGACAGAGAAAGAAAAGCATTGTTAATTAGTGTCCCCTTGCAGAATTTTAGATTATTCTTTAAAATCTCTTTACTCTTTGCCTTTAAAAAGATCATATAAAATACCATTAATTAGAGTTCACCTCTTTTATTTTAGTTGCTACTTCATTATGTATCAATAGCATTCAGAATACTTAACTGGATGTTTTTATTACCGATTGAGGTCTGGAAAGGCATTAAATGCCATCTCCTCTTTTTCTTTGAGGGACATGCAGTTGGCACACAATACACTTTTCCTATAAATGTGCAAAATTCTCCCTCTGGAGAAGGAACTGCAATAAAGCAGAAAACATACAAGTAGGTCTGCCCTGTCTGTTAGCTTGTAAAATTATTAGCTTAATAAATAAAACACCCATCCAAAGTAAAGGAAAAAAAAACTGTTTTTTTCTTGTGCACCATATATGGAGGGTTTTTTTTAAACCAGTAAAGACATCAGTTTTCAAGCTTCATTTGCTCCTTGATTACCACAGAAATAAATGTTGTGTTGGAATTTTTGTAGCTTTTCTATATTTTCTCTTTTACTGAGAGGGAGCTGAAGCAGAGTAAAGAATGTTACTGCTGGTGGTGTTTTTTTACTTTGAATTCTGTTTGTAAGGAATAGATTAGGGAAAGTAACAATTATTTGTGTGTGTTCAGATAGCATTCAGGTGCTCCAGGATCTGAAGAATGCCCGTGATGTTGGAGAAAATAATAAAAAAATCCAATGAAAAAACCCAGTCGTCTCTTCAGAATGCTCATCCTTTAATTTGTTTGGTTTTTGTTTTACTGGCTTAGTGGTGTGGACATTAGAGACAAAATCATTAATTGAATGCTACGTTATCAATTTTTCAGTGAAAATTACATATCACTTTTTAAGACTTGGTCATCACTACTGTGCGTAAATCATAGTTTTCAATATTATTTTGTGCATAATGAACTTTGAAATTGTCCCTAATTTGTTTCTGTTTCTTTTGGAGTGATTGGTAAGTGTTATGGAGTGATAGCTGTAACAGAATAAGACAAAGAAAGAAAATAACCAAAAAAAAGAATTCCAAAATGATATCTTGAACTTAGCAGGTGCAGATGATGGTGGTACTAATTCAGGAAGCTCATCCACATTTTAGATTATGTTATAATACCTCTGGAAGATGTTACATATCTAGAGGCTTACCATCCAAAAGTCACTGATATTTTAATAGGAACCTGGATAGCTCCTTAGCATAAAATCTTTTGCATATTTTTATGTACAGTGTTCATCCTTTTGACTGTACTTTGAACATGGCATTTAAATATACATATGAGATCAAAAATTTTTTTTTTTAAAAAAAATATGTTCTCAACTTTACCGCAGAAATTACAGACCTTATTTAGGCATGTAATGGCCTAAATGGGAGGCAAGAATTGCATGACAACATAAGTTAGTTTTCAGGCAACTCACTATCTTGTTTTTTAAAGTAAAAAATAATCACTTCTTTAAGAAGTCTAATCAGGCTTTATATCTCTTTTGTATCACAGCACACAGTGGGCAAATTTATTTTGAAGGAATGTATTTACTTCTCTGTGATGTAGTAGTAGTAGGCAGGGAGATGATCAGAGCAGTTTCACTTCCCAAAGGGCTCCATTTACTCAGACCTCCTGGTATCCATTTATCTATCTATATACTCTACACTACATGCTATTTAAAGAGGAGCTGCTTAAAGCTTGAAGTTTTAAAAGCAAAAAGAAACTCACTGTACATGCAGAGCCAATAACTTATTGTTAGTCTAACTGAAGACTTAAATGTGCAATCCAAATATGCAGTTACTGTCTCAGTTACAATGACACTAACATTTACAGGCCAAAATATCTGGGTAATAAAGGAAAATTTCAGTAGTAATATGGTTAAATTTGCTGTAGCAAAATTGTCCAAGTTTTCTTGTCTCTTGGACATTCTTGTTTCATTTTCTTTGATGTTTTGTTCATCTTGCCGGTGTCAGTCCAGTATCTGAGGTCTGTAGTCATCTTCAAGAGGCAGCGGATGAGGGGGAACATTACAGAAAGTTATCTGTGTCTTGCATCCTTTGTATGGAAAAGTATACGACTAGTGATGAACATTTCTTTCTTCTCAGACTTGAGTCTGTTTATTTGATTATGCTTTCAAACACTTTCATTGAGTTTTCTTCATTGGTTGCTGAAGTGTGACTGTCTTCATTTCTTAGTTCAGGTTCTATGATAGCCTCCTCCAACCCCACTTAACAACCCCTTTTTTGTGTGGATTTTTTCGTTTGGGTTTTGTTATGTTGTTTGGTTTCTTGGTCGTTTGTTTCCTCTTTGTATGTTTGTTTTAATTTAAATGAGTAAAACTACTTAATGAAAGATAAGTTTGTTATAAGCTTAACTGCTGATCCTCTAGCAGGTAGTTATACCCAGTCTACAGTAAAATTTTTATTGTATTTAGCTGTATGTTCCAAATCAAACTGCACCAGGTTCATTGTCAATAGCTTAAGAGTATTTGGGAGAAAAAGATAAATAAAAATTTAATCTGTGAAAAAATGAAAGTGAAGCATAACTCAATATAGAATGCCAGAGGGAAATCTCTGAGCACATACACACTCCAGTTTTTTAAAAGATGCAAGGTTTGATATTCTACAGCCTTACTCAATGACCGATTTACTGTTTAATTTTTCATTTAAGAAGAGTGAAAGTGGTGTCTCCAGAGGTATATTGTGAAACTGATCAACTTCAATGGAACAGTCTAGTCTGCCTTTCTCACTTTTTTCTTTCCCAGCTCGTAACTGATAACAAAACAAAAAAAAAAAAAGAGATTAATCTCTTCCCTTGCTCTAAAATGCTTTCTTCCAGATTGTAATAACATTTAGTTGTATTTATGTATATGTCCTCACATCTGTTGCTCATTCTGCCTAAGGAACATGGGGGACTGAAGAAAAGCTTTTGCTACAGTGCTGTGAATATCTATGACTGAATGCCTTGGCTTTTGTTTGCTCTTTTGAGGGTAGCTTGTTTAAAACCATGTGATCACGTGATGAGCTATAAAAGCTGGAGAGTGGCTCAGCTGGCATGAGGGAGAGCAAGTGATTGGTTTGATAGTAGTAGGAAAGGCTTATTTGGTCACAAATAGCTTATTTTCTTAAGATATTTCTAAGATACTATTTGTAAAGAAATTTACTAGGATTGAAGCTGAGGAAAGTTGTCAAAATAACAAGTTTATATTGAAAGTTCATTATTATCAATATATGTGGAAAACAAACAAAAAAAATTTGCAAGGTGTTTTGGCTAGTAATTTTGGCTCTCTCCTTATGGTTTTCTTTGAATGGATTTAAATCATTGAACAATATGTACTGCTTTTTTAACAGAGAAATATGAAAAAAAATCAAGGAAATAAGGATGTTGTTAGATTTAAAAATTATCTTCAAATAGCCTTTTGCATTATTAAGTATTTCTGTAGTCAAAGGTTGTTGAAATTGAAATTTCTTTCCCCAGTTTCTCTTTCTGATTCATTAAAATTCAAGAATTTTTGGATTCAGTAAACGGACAGTTCTTTATATCCTCTGAGAAGAGAGAATAATAATTTTCTTACCTTGCAAATCTGGGTGTTTGATGCATTAGTTCCTCTGGGTAGAAAAATTTAGTCAATGCTGTGACTCAGGTCATATTTGAGGGATTCTGCCTGTTTAAATTTGCAGGTATGGATCACTATACCAGCATGAACATCTGTACTACAGTCTTAAAAATCTACATTTGCTGTTGACTTTTATTTTCTGTTTCTGTGAATTGGGTAATTGTATAAGAATTTCTGTTGTTTCTTACTGTCATTCTCTGACAATTGTTTGCAACAAACATGAAGAACCGTTAAACAAATTACTCATAATGGTCACTTGGGTGATTTTTATCAAGAAAAAGGATTCATAATTTTACAATATTTGCATCAGTAAACTTGATAGCAGTGTAATGCTGTTCTCAGGCTACACTTCATGCCTGGTAAGCAGAATTCCTTATTTGGCATTTTATACCTGTGGAGACCTGCCCTGGTTTAGCAAAAATCAGATATGATGTCAGGAGGGTCTTAGTTTGAATTCAATACCCATGTAATCATATTTGCTAAAATACAAGTAATAGAGGCAACTGCTTTTTGTCCCAGATTAGAGGTATGTGGATATACTCAGAAACTTTATTTTAAGCAAAGAAGGTTGGTACCATCAATTTCTTACACTCCTTTTGGCAAATTTATGGATAGACAATCATGCCGAGTAAATAATTTTCCCACTCCTTAGTATTTGATGGTCTTTTTGACGTATCTGTTAAAAATGTTGAAAATACCTCTAGGAGTTAAGAGAAATAATTATTGAAAATAACTAATGATAGTTTGAAGAAATGTTTCAGTGCCCTACGAGCAGTAAGCTATATGATAATATGAAGGTTTTATTTACTGCATTGACCAAACTGTCAGTCGATAAGCATGGAAGATTTTGATGTGTGCTATATTTTATCCCTTTATACCTGTCTTCAAGAATTTTCAAGCATTGTGAGAGGAATGCACATAAGTTACATCAATAAATGGAATATTTTCAGTGCTGTATTCTTTTTTCTTTTCTTTTTTTTTTTTTTTTCTGTAATACTCTGAGAATTCACTGTTCTCTATTTGCTCCTGACCAAGTATGAAAGCAACAATAAATTTCAAGAAGAGGCATTAGTACGTGGTTACAACAGTATTTACCACAAATATCCCTGTGGCATCAATGTGACATAACTTTTTTGTGTATAATTTTGAAACAAAGAACCATATTGGAGAAACGTCTCCAAACTTCTGAAGTTATGTGTAGTTTAAGAAAGCTCCTAGATGATCTCTGTAATTGTACATCTCCTCTGCCTCCCCCACACAATGATCTTATTGAGGGAATTGCCCCTTAAAGCTGCTGCATGTTGAAATGTTGAATATCATTCCTTGTCAACAAGCCATTTAGAAAAGAAGCACTGAATTAAGCCTTAACAATGTGTAAGTCCTGCTTACACATTTTTCTGTAGAAGTTGATGGATGGCCTAAAGCATCAACAGAGAATGTTTGCTCTATCTCAGGCACATTATTCATTCAGCACGACTTCATCTTTCATAATACCTAAAATTCTGGTGATTAAATATCTGTATCTCATAAAATGTACTGCAAAGTCAAATTTAACTCTTCCTAAATCTGTATATGAATGCAGAGGGCTTAAGAAATACACTTAGAAGATAAAATATTTAGTTCGTTTTTGTTCAGAATTTGATCTTAATCAGTAATAATTAATAGCCATCAATAATATATTAAATGAGTAGTGCTAAATAATTTGCAATGTTTGCTATATCTACAATAGCTCCAAGATATGATATCTGAATAAGGATTTAAAACAATATCCACATCAATAAAACTTAGCTTTGAGATTCTTTTTAATCCTCTGTGCTAATTTTGATTTAAATTTACGAAATCTCACAACAGCAACTGAGAAACCATTCAAAGGTAAAAAATTGCAAGGAAGAGCTGATTATGAACACAATAAGAATAAGACTGAAAAGAAGATTCTTTGGATTGCTTTAGTGTTGATATTCTATACTATGAGTAACTGCAATAAACTTAGCATGTCTCTGAAAAGTAGTGATTTTTTAGCCATTCTGGTTGTGTAGATAATTTTAGCCACTGCTAATTTTAGTCCCTTTTATGATTTTTTAATCTCCATGATTCTTTTCTGATTGCTATTATAAGAAATTAAAGACAAATAAGCTAAAAGAAGAGGATCTTTTGGTGTGAGTAACTGCCATGTGTTTGTGTATCTTATGTCCTACCAGAGTAAATAAGGAAGAAAAAGAAGAATTTTCATTTTAAGAACTTTAATCATACTGGTTTATCATCAGTAAAACTTCTATGTGCAGTTAAATTTCACCATGCTGTATTTCAATAGAGAACTCCTACCGTTCCTGTATCTCCAATGACTTTTTTGGCTTAAGTAATCGAAGTCTCCCTGACTAATCTTATAACAGGATTTAGCCTGGAATCCACCACTAAATGAATAGGATAGGTTCTGAAATTACTGTTTTTCACCTAAGTTTTACCTAGCTAGCCTCCACTAGTAGTTCTCCTAAGCAGAGAGGCATTTTGTAAAAAGTCTTGATTCTTAACTGAATTTTACTTGTAGAAATCTCTTGTTATTTTCATTATTTTGATTTAAAAACAAACTTTAAATACTTAAAGGGAGTTATAAAAATAATTGAAGTATTGTCATGGCTTAAACCCACCTGGCAGTAGAACCACGCAGCTGCTCAGTCACTTCACCCAGTTTGAATGCAGGAGAGAATCAGAAGAGTAAAAATAAGAAAAAAAACTTGTGGGTTGAGACAAAGACAGTTTAATAAATAGACCAAAAACTGTGCACACAAGCAAAGCAAAACAAGAAATTCCTTCACTGCTTCCCATCAGCAGGCAGGTGTTCAGCCATCTCCAGGAAAGCAGGGTTCCATCATGTATCACAGTTGCTTGGGAAGACAAACACCATCACTCCAAATGTCTCTCCCTTCCTTCTTCTTCCCACAGCCTTATACACTGAATATGATGTCATATGGTATGGAATGTCACTTTTGTCAGTTGGAGTCAGATGTACCAGCTGTGTCCTCTCCCTGTCTTGTCCCATACCAGCCTTCTTGCTGGCAGCGCACTGTGAAGAGCTCAGTCAGTTTGGTGAGAAACAAGCTTTTTGGCTACTGCTATGTAGCAGCAGGGTTAGTGCTGGTTAGCTAACATGGCCATTCTGGAAGAAGATAAATGGTTCTGCTGCTCTACCATTTCACCCCTACCATTCTATCCCTATCCTAGTGGTATAAACTTCTCCCTAGACCCTGGCCTTACCTGAACAATCTGCTGACATTTTTATTCACTGCACATTTATTTGTCACCATCGTATGTTCTTTTTTTTTTTGTTTGCTTTGCCACGTAATGAAAGTAAGACTACATGTATCTACACATTTCTACCAATAGCTTTTGTCAACAACAGTCAAATGATTAAATCAAAGGATAAATGTTTCCCAATATCTGTGTTTCTACAGGCTTTGTGAATATCATCCTGCCTGCAAGAGGAAAAAGACTTTTTTTCCTGCTCCTTAGTGGGAGTAGGCAAAGAAATTTGACTGGTATATTTTCTCTGTGGCAGAAGCTGGCCAGCCAGGCAGCTTTGCACGTGAATTCTGGATTAGTCACAGTATGTACTGTTTGTTATCCAGTACGTGTCCTATAGAAGATAAGAGAAGTTAAAGTGCAAATAACATATAGGATAGCAGACTAATTCTACTACTCATAGAAACATGTTTGGTCTCTAAAATAATTGTGAAAAAACAACTAATTCATATAACCACCACTGTGGACCTCGACTAACGCAGCTTAGTTTTCTCCTATTTTTTTTTTGTTAAAAAGTTTCCAATTAATCATAAATATTTTAATTATATTGAACAGGTTTCTGAGCATTTGAAAGGGAGGGACTGTAGGGGATGAAATGTAAAAAAAATCATTGGTTTACTGCATGATAGTTTGTGGAATTGAAGGTGCTCTGCCTAAGTGGATTATTATGAGAATTACATCCACAGCACTTATTTTGCTGTAGACATTGTGGTTGAAGGGGGAGACGTGAGCCTCTTGCTCCAAACACTTCTTAGTGCTTGAAGAAAGAAAAAAATGTTTTATTCCAATGCAACACTCAATAATGCTTGGTTCTCCATCTCCTGCTTTTGGGTGAAGTTTATGTGAGGAGTCAGATGCAGAACTCTTACAATGCCAACAATTCTTTTTAATCTCAATCAATTAGGTTTTATATGTGGGTAGAATAAAGAAATAAATGTAATGTACTAAGATTCTGTTGATAACAGATAACAGCAGAATATCAACAGTTCCTTTATTTTGTTGGTTACTGTGGAAAGAATCAAATATGAGACGTTGCTGAAAAAAACGCAGACTGAAGCAGCAATCACTAACTTCAGAAAGACTGTGCTTTGTGCTTGATATATCTGAAAAGTAACACTGAACATTTATTAATTTTTTTTGCATTTGGTTGCCTGTTTTTTTCAATGGGATAAGCAGGGGCTTAAAAAGGGAATGCTTGAAGTAAGTGTGGATTGTTGTGTATTCAGGCTGCGGCTCTGGAAGTATATGCTTGTATCTCACTTTTTCTGCTGGTGTGTAAATGTTTGCACGTGATCAGGTTTACTTGTCAGAAGCTCAATGGAATAGAATGGTGTAATACTTTTTATGTGAGAAGAAATGAAAATGAGATTTCGTCATGGTTCTTATGACTGATGAGGTTTGTAATGAGAGGGAGTCCAATTAGTAAACAGTGTTTCAGGCAAAAAGATCACTGAATTTCTCAGTCACTGCTGACTGCTAATCAATTTAGTTTAAGTCCTAGCTAAATGACTGTTTCTCATAAGCAACCACATTCCTCTTCTCTATAGTTCTCAGTTCCTTGTTTTAAGAAGAGAAATAGTGAGTCAGTCTTTTAGGGTTTTATAATTCTCCCCATTTTCAAAACAAGAATTTTTCTCTCTCATAGTACTTAAGTAATTTTTTGTTCATGAAAGGAGGAAAAGAGGATGAAGTATGTCAAAGATGAAGAAGATACTGATGTTTTAAAATATTTTTTTAAAGATCTTCCTCAACATTTTGACATACTTATTTTGTGTTTTATAAAGGATTGTGGGGACAATGGTACAAAAAAGTGCCTATGTATGTGCAGGTAATTTCATGTTCCATTCTAGACAGAAAAATCCTCTTTCTTAGATAAATCAAAAAAGATAAACCACACTAAATTATAATAAAAAATCTTTTGAATTTGTTTTTAATAAAGATTCCATGCAAGAGTGCTGGCATATTTCTATGATTTGGTTTGTTACCTAGATATTACTAGACAATATATGATTTTATAGTGATGGTATTGTTATATTACCAATCAAGCGCAGCAACTTACAGAAAAAAAATATATAATAAAGTGATATACCATGTGCAGGTAGTCCAGAGTTTAGTGACACTCTTCAGATGCATACAGGTGATGCATGGGTAGGATTCAGTTAAAATTCTGTAGAACAGCAGCATCATTTCTCATAGCCTCAGTAATCCTTTTATAAGATTTATCTAATAGTCAGATAAAATCATACCAAAGTTTAAGTTGCTTGGTCTGGGAAAAAATGCTGGTACATCAAAATGTCAAGGTAACTGATCACATTGAAGATAATAAACCTTTCTTTTATAGTAACATATGAAACCCATACCACTTTACAAAGTAGATTTATGGTATAAAATCTTTGTGCAGAAGTCAGGTATGATTCAAACACACTACTTTGGTGAAAACCCCATCTTAAGACATGTAGCATTAAATCTGTTACTAGTCTAAAATCCAGACATTTTGTATGTGTCTGTAATCTCTGTGAAGTGATTCAAAACCAAAAAAGCTCTTAATATTTCTAAGCAGGTTTATTTAGGCAAAATTTAAATTTTATTTTTATTTTTATTTTGAGGTAATTTTGAGCTTAAAAAAATTAGGATATATGCTATTTAGAAAAATAATATATGCTGGTTTAGAGAATTGAAATGTCTTCAGAGGCCTCTAAAATATTTTGATGACTTTTACTATTCTGTATTTTATTATTAAAATTGCAGTGAATACAATTGCACTAAATTTGTAGAATTCTTATTTTCTTTTGACTCAATCATATTTAAAAGAGTGAATATCCTAATTCAAGACATGGAAATAAATAATGGTGTTACTTGCATGTAGTAAGAGAAAAAAGCATTTTTCATACATAGGGTTGTTTTGGTTCTCTTTTAGATCTAAATAAAATCTTTAAGGACCGTAAATACTCCATTAAAATAAAATCGAGAAAGTCAAATGCAGAAAGAAGTATCAAGTCTTTAATCTGTCTATGAGCAAAACATTTAATATACAAACTATCTTGAAAAGTGCAAAGAGGGGAAAAGCTGCATAAGCTTATCCACCACCTACTATTAGAGTCAAGCTGTTCTTTGGAATAGTTTGCTTCCCCCACAGGCAGAAGTAGTGCCAGTGTTTCCCTCTCCACATTTACTCCAGGTAGCAGAGATTTTTATGGGAAACCGTTCTAAGCAATGCCAAACAGAAAGTTGCACAGCAAGCAGACTGTTTGCTTGTGAGGAAATGACAATCCGTCTGTGCTCATAGGAGTAACATCTCACTTAAGCAAGATGTATTGCAGCTTCAAGCTGAAAGAAGTTCCTTGATAAAAAAAAAAAAGAAAAGAAAAAAAATATAAGGGTTGTGGGATTCTTGATCAAAGCACTGTCCTAATGATTAATTGATCTGTGCTGTATGTTCAGTTTTGTACAGGCTTGAAGACAGGTAGTTTTTCTCTGCTTGAGATTTCTCATCAATCAAAATGGATGATACTTTCCTACTTTGTTAGATTATTATAACAAAAAATATTACTCACAGTGCCTCTAGGTACTGTGCATCCATAATACCACAGAGAAACTTAAAATACTTCATTGTACTGCGATCTCTGCCATGTGATTGGCCCACTGGTTTGTTTGGCTTTCAAGCAATTCACCTATTTGACATGTAAATGATTTTACCTTTCATTTCTACATGCATAGATGGAGATGAACTTTGCAGCTTGATTTTAGCTAAAAATCATTCATATACATAATTATATGAAAACTGTTGCCCTTTTAAAACTGAAATTTATTTTTAAAAAAAGATTGGAAAAAAGTATATAGACCTAATTGGCCACAGATATGCACTTAATAAACATTACGAATGTATATTTTCACATGAGATAAATAAATATTCTTTATACTCACTGCATGATGAGACATGTCTCTTTCTGTGTACTACCAAATATTTATAATTTTCCAGCTTTCCATGATACCACTTTTTACAAAGAAGTGGTACGATATCTTGAGAAAAATCCAGGTGACCTACCAGCAGAGAAGTATTTCTTTAATGAATAAGCCCTTTAATTATAATCCCGTTCTGCTATGTGCTCAAGATTGTAAAATTGCTGAAGAGAAGAGTAAGTAATTGAGTATCAATTTAAGTGTGAATTTATTAAATCAATTAGATTTACAAAAGTAATTTGAGGCACAGTGCTGCTATATTGAGCACACCAAGTATATAAAAATTTAAAATAGATGCTTGTAAGTGTAGCATCGTTCCTAATGGGAATTTGTCTTGGTTATAATAGTAAAAATGATTGATTCTAAGTGTCTTGCAAAGTTTATTCTCTAAGTTATTTTTATCCTAATAGCACCTCAGAGGTAGGCCATTTCATTTCAGGTTGCTGGGGAATCTCAATAAAAGATTTCATAAACTGATGAAAATTTATAACAGAGATTCAAATATTTCTGTGTTTTTCTTTTGCTCTAAAGTAAACAATATCTTCTGTATTAACTAGATTGATAAAGCTAGTTATGATGTACACTCTGACCTTCCATGTACATTATGTTAAAATTTTCTAATTTACTATGCAATATTTTATATGATATTTTAGAAAACTAAAAGAAAGTTAATTTGTGCCATTTGTGGAGTCTATGTACTGTAAGTAGCCAAATGGAAGGAAATAATTTAGTTACAATGACTTTCACTTCTTGAAATGATTCTGCTGGTCCATTTAATGAGATGGCACATTTTTATACCACAGCACACTAATGTAATTTCTTACATTTTACCCAGGATGATTATGATTGTTACCACACCTGCTATGGCCCACCACTGCTCTCACAGACATTTTAGCCTTGAATGATGTGTTCAGTAGAAAGGTCTTCTTATTTGTCATTCCCCTGAGAACTGTGCAATGGCTCTTGACTTTATTTCTGGAATTGATCTACTAGACCGGTCTGAAGAGTGACAAAATTGTTATTACCTGTAGCATCAATGCAGAAGGCTGATTTTACATTTCTTCTTGAAGAGAAATTTATATTTAGCCATCAGTGGTGGGTTGGGTAACACCTTCTGTACTCAGGTATTATTAAAAATATGCCATCTCATGAAATGGACCAGCAGAACCATTTCAAGAAGTGGACAATCATATTTCTCCTGGAAGTTACTATATTTCTTGGGGATCTCTAAATAGTTAT
Organism: Scolopax mira; assembly: GCA_004320125.1. Taxonomy (NCBI): domain Eukaryota; kingdom Metazoa; phylum Chordata; class Aves; order Charadriiformes; family Scolopacidae; genus Scolopax; species Scolopax mira. Next base: position 47,338 of record BJBW01013781.1, on the reverse strand, counting down.
GGAATATAGTGAAAAAAAGGCATTACAGTTACAGTTAGTTTTCACTAAAAAATATCTTCATGAATGGCTTAGCCCAACTGTGTTAGTCTCACCTAATTTGCATTGCTTTTCATATACTGAAGGTAATTTTCAAACTTGATTCCTCAAACTGGTAAATAAAAGGTCTGAGGAAACTTAATCCATCTGTCCTTTTCAAAAGAAAGTGTACAGGTTCCCTTTAAGTGTGAAAATCTAGGCTGTTTTTCTTAACAATTCTGGTACCTTCTGTCTGGACCATATTCTCTGGAGTTATAGAAAAGTTTAGCATTAGCAAAACTACTTGAGCCCTTTTTAACATCTGTGATCAATAACAAAAATCGTTGCAGAATCTCAACCTAGCAGCTCGTAGAGTTTAACATTGTGTTTATGATACATCACTGTCAGGGCCCAAACACATGGAAAGAATGTGTGGAAATTTACTTCAGCATGGAATTTTTCATGATACCTATCACTAGTGTGATCACTATCCCTAGTTTAATGTAAGTTTGACTATGTAAAGTAAAAATTAATCAAAAATGAGGAAACTGCTATGGTCATGGATGCTAATCATGGAAATATTTAGCATGGATTCATACTAATCTGCTGGAATTACTGCATTCAACTATTCTTTTGTAGTCCTCTATGGTTAAACTTCTGTTCCCCTTTCTCTTCAGGAATTTCAATCTTGCATACTTGTTCTTCTTTGGAAGTTGACAACAAACAGGACCTCTTCCAATTAAAAAGTGTACTTTAGGAATCTCCTTGAGCCACTTGATAATTTTACAAATGTGAACTGAAATTTGAGCTAATCTTAGCTTAATTATCAGATAAAGCTTCACTGTTGGAGTTCACAAATATAAGAAGTAGTTAAAATATGAGTTTACTTGACTCTTTTTTTCTTTCATTTTAAAACACTCTTTACTTTAAAAAAATTTACTGGTGATAAATGATTGACATGTCACCACTTTCTACAGTTTATCCCTCTTGACTCCTCTTGCTGACTTTTGTAGATTTTTTGCAGCAGCTTTTCTGAAATCAGATGACAATAGGAAAGAAGAATAATGGTGGGAGAATGGCTAAAAAAAATAATTAAAATGTCCTAAAGTGAAATTTTGTTACTTTTTTGAATTTTTGTGGTGTGGTGTTTTGGTTTTTTTAGTGCCTTTACTGTCTTTTAGTGAAGTTCATGCATGCTGGTATCACAGCTGAAGTTAAAGTTTGAATATGATAAGACTGAGCCCAGACACACCAGACACACTTCAATACTTTGCATACTCTGCATAATGCATTGTCATTTATTGATGGGTTTTTTTCCTACTATGTGCTTTTGGCTTATGGTTGATGTGTCAAACTCATTTTTAAATGAACAGCGTTGATTATGGTGTTAGTACATTCTGCACTTGAGTCAACTTGTTTCCATGGAAGAATGACTGTTCCTGTACATGTCCCCTATTAAACCCAGCTGGAGTGTAACAAGGCTATCAGCACAATGCAGTCAAGCAGGACATAGTTTTGGAAGTATGGTTCTAATGTAATTGTTGAATGAAGTATTATTATTCACCTGCAAACAGGTTCTCCCTGAAAAATGGCACTTTTTTTTTTCAGTTTTACTGCAACTGTATTAGTATTAGATGTCTGGATGCTTATTGTTCTGTTACCTTTTTCCAAACTCTCAAAAATATTTTAATGTATCTTCTATTAGAGAAAGGTTTTTGAATGTCATATATTTCATCCAAAAGTAAAGCTTTGTTCCTAATCATATCAAAACCAAAAAAAACTTAAACATCTTTATCATGAGTACACTTATGGATGGTAGTAACCTAAATTTCCTAAGACTTTGTCTACCCTTTATTCAGCTTTTAAATGATAGTAGTTAAAAGCTACCAAAAATTACTAGGAATAAAGGGAGAAAAAAATCAGACCAAATGGAAACGTTCATCTTATGCTACAGTTTACTTTTGGAAGGAGAATGGGGTGGACAAGGAAGAACAACATGGGTTGAATCCAGCAATAGATGTTAAAAATTTAAATTTCAGTAGCATAATGTCTGTATACAACAGCCAAACAGACACAAACTAAAAACCCCATATCTCAATATATTTTGTTAACCCAGTAGATGTTTCTCTCTACCTTCTCTGTTGTAACTGTATTCTGAATCACTCTCTGTAAACTGACTATAAAAAAATATTTTGGGCAAATAGTTAAAATAAGGTTGATTTCAAATGCCTGACATTTAATTTATTGAATGAGTAGTTTCTCAGTTTCTTGTCCAAAATAAAGACTGCTGTTAAAGTGTGACTTCTTTGAACCCCAAAGGAAGCCTTTTTCCTTCTGCTTCTGCATCATACGATGCAACAGAAGACAAAACTATTGTATTCCAAGGGGAACTTTTTCTTTTTTACAAATGGAAATCATTATAATTGCTACACAGCATAGAAGGATGTTAGGATATTATCTTTTTCCCTGTCAAAGAAGTCCGTATATGCTTTTTTCAACTTATTCATAGTTGTCCATTAGCCTAAGGTACAGACTTAGGTGATATGTGTGATATTGCAAAGTAGTAGATGTCAAAGAAAATATATCACTAATTCTGCTTAATTATGAAATAAGTTAGATTTTGTAGGTATCCTAGATTTCCAAGAAGGTTGTCCATCTTCTGGCAGTCCAGGACAAGAGGTGATATTATGTAAAAGATGAATTTCACTTTTTGCTTTCTGATGCTCAATGTTAGAAGTTATATTTCAGCTTTAGAATGGCATTTCGTTAGTTACAGCTGCCACTTAATTTTTTGTATCATTTAATATATTGGATGCAATTATAGCTATAATAATTAATTGCCAGTTTTCAGTTTTCTGTTGTATTTTCCATTTCATATTCATATAACAAAATTTATTTATAGTTACTTCATAGGTAATCTAAAAGGACAATGGCTAAGTGCAGAACAGCAAGACAGAGATGTAATTCCAAGTGAGTATTATTTTTATTGCTGTAGTCGCTAAGCTCTCAGTCAGGGACCAGTGGTCCATAGTGTTCAGCACTTGTAAAACCACAGTGGATGAAATTCACTCTTACAGCTGTTTAGAAAAAAATTAGGTTCCTTTACTCTATTGTTCTTTCTTCTTTTGGAGGACTCTTCCAGTAACCACAATTGTAACATACACTTTCTGGTATCACAAAGTATTCTGACCACTGTAAAGGGGACCTAAACAGAAAATAGGATCTCCACTGTAACAGGGATAGTGGCTCCTCTGCAGGGTTAGGAGAAATACTGCAAGTGTGCTGATGTTCTTGAGTGAATTTATGTTAGCTCAATATGTTAGTGCCTTTACCTATAGCATAAGTGGCCTGAGAAGAATTAGCACTTTTCCCTGAATCCTTTAAGCTCAAAAACTAACATAAAAGTTCAAATTCTCACCAACTCCATTAACAATTAAACTGAACTGGAGGAGTCAAACATAAGCATGTATTTCTCCAAATTCTGTTGTGGAGGTAGAAACTCAAAGATATGAAGATTAGGTGTAGTAGAAAGCTCTTCAAACTTTGGAGCTAAATGCACCAGAGCTGAGCTATTGATGCTGGTTCTTGACAGATTTTGGGTAATGATTAATTTACTTAGGTAAAATGTATCTGTGTACAGATTTGCAGATAGTCTTACAAAGAGTCACACAGTTCAAAATGAAATTCCTATATTCTGGTGTGTGTGTACTGCAATAGAGACCTTGCTGGTTTATTCCCATCTAGTTGCTTCTTTTAGTCTCTATATGGACACACACATGTGCACACACAGAGTGTTTTTGCTTTCACGCATTCCCAGATTTCTTTGCAAAAGTCAAATTTTGTTGCGGCTGTTTTTTTGTTGCTATTGTTTTGTGAGAGTTTTTTTTTTTGCAAACGAATGTTAATTTTACTGTTAATTTTACACAGAGAGGCTCAGCACATCCTAGCTTACCTACAGTCAGATTATTTTTCTGTCGTCTTCTCTGGTATGTAAGAGGGGTAAAAGTTTTGGTACTAATCACTTAATGTAAACAGACATTTTCTTTGAGAAAATGGCATTAGGAATGTTAGGGGTTAACAGACCTAAGACTACCATGATGGTTCATTATCTCACAATTTAAATTGATACGATTGAATGCTGCACCCGTGCAGCAAAAGAATGCAGCAAAATGCAGTGTTTCTGCAGTTTCTTGGTGTGCCTATTATAGCCAGTATACTATGTATTGTAGAAAACCTTGGCAAAACTTGTGGTACTGAACTCAAAATCATAACTTCTTAAGACATTGCTGTCTCTAAAGTGCTTTTTGGTTCTGTCAGAGAATCAGCTATAAGTACTTTCGAGTATCTGGACTGAATCCTATCAACTTTGAAAATTATAGATGCAGTAACCTATGTCAAGTCATGGTTCTTGAATTATTCTAGGCCATTTTTAATTTGTGTTTGTACTAACTAAAAATTAGTGCTAAGGGTCTAGTCTTTGAAGGAGGGTGAATATTTTTTACACCTTAACTCAGAAAGGGTGTGGGTTGCATAACCTTGCTCTTCTGTATGTGGGATGGTAACAGAACAATTAGTTGAAAAACAGAGTGTATTTAGTGAAGTCATTTACTATGTTATACCATAATAGTAAGATTTCTCAGTTACTTTTAATTGAATAGAAATACTCATTTTGTCTTTCTTTCTGTCTCCAAGTTCTCTGCCTGCGTGAATGTAGCTCAGGCTTCAAATGTAATTTTGAATACAAATAATGAAACTCATTTAACTTAATTTAGCATAATGGAATTTTTTAGGATACAGTTCATTTCATCCTAAAGTGGATGCCTCTCTGAAAATTTCTTATCTAACAAGTCACACATGCAACATAAACATAGTAGATGAGGTATGTGTGTGCAAGGTCTAGAAATGACAAGCATTTAGAGGCTCAAAACAATTTTTATTCAGTTCAGTCATTACAAATGTCATTCTGACATATTGTTGACCATTGGGAACTACAGGAGCTGAAAATTGCAGTAATAGATGGTGAAGATGGGAATTATGGACCATTTCTTTTATATAATCACTAATGTGTTTTTTTTCAATACTAAGAAAAATTAATACTGTGGTGGTCAATAATAATTCAACTCTATAGCTGATGGGCCAGATTTCTTTAAATTTTAATTTCAATCAAGTTTCCTTTTATTTATATTCTAAGTTGTTCAGGGTAATGATTACTTTTTCTGTCCTGCCAGAGTGTAATGGTGCTACACTGTAGACTAGTGGTACCAAGCACCAAGATGATAAGAAACACAGCTTCTGTTCTTTGGTCACTTTGATACATTTATAGGTTATATTGCATTTGTTTCTTTTAGCTTTACCTTTACAAAATAAAACTATAAAATAAGCCTGGATGTCACTTTACGACCTGCCCTGCATTTCTGATTTCTGACTAAGTGCCAACTTTATCACAAGAGAGGTATGGTATTTTTTCATTGTATATGTATAACACTAATGCCACAAGCAGGTGACTGGCATATGAAAAAAAAAATACTCTTAATTTTGTAAATTTATATATCTATCAAAATTAATTGAGAATTATACTCTAAATTTAGACAAGAATCAGTCTAATCCATTGTTATATTGTTCTTTCTATATCCTTTATGCCCATATTTGCTTTCCTACCCTTGTGTGCATTTGTACCTTACTCTTGGAAATTCTTGTCAGTGTTTTTATATGTCACTGGGACTATGACAGGGTAACTTAAAAAACACTGCATTGTTTAATGGTAAAATGTTAATACATGTTTTAAAATGTAATTAAATTTTAACAGTCATGTTAAAATTATTAGTTAAAGTTATGTTAATATATTAAATGAAGTTGATTTTTGCTCAGGTCTCAGAATTATTTACTTTGAAAGGGATTGGACTTATAAATTAAAATTGTTAGATAAGACATGAAGTAAATTAAAGTTTGGTATCTAGAAAATGGTATGGGCCAGAAGCAATGCACCTTTGTTAATTAACTGTAATGTTAATGTAAGTAATCTTTAGCAGTTTCTGTTTAAGATTCTGTTTAAGAGGTTAAGATACTCATGGATATTTAATTTTTTATTTCCCTCAAAAGAGACATTATGAGAAAGAGAGATTAATCTTCACATTTAAACCTATATCTGCATTCTTCCTTCTTCTTTGCCTATCTTTTTTCTGAAAACAGTCTGGTTTAAAAAATTGTCAATATTCTCAGAATAAAGGTTTTTTTGGTCAGGTTTTTTTTTTTTTTGGTGAGTAAAGTATTCTTAGTTCACAAAAGTAGATGCTTTTCCTATTCTCTTCAAAATGGCTGGACTTACGTTATCATTATTATTACTTTGTTTCAAGGATCACTCTTCCTCTAAAAGTGCGTGGAAGTTGCATATTTCCTGGCTTCTGAATTCATGGGAAGGGCCAGACAGGCCCCAAAATGCAGCCAAATCACTAGCTGCATTTTGAAACCTATAAAAGTCCGTCCTGTAATTGTAGTCATGATACTGTGTAAAGAAGACCTCTCCCTACCATTCACCTTTGAGATTTTCTTTCTTCTACAGAAGTGTGTAAGGCTAAACATTACATTATGAAATGATATGATCCTTGTAAAAAACCACAATAGGTAAAATCTCAAGTGAGGATGAACTAAAGAAAAAAAGTTCTTCCCCAACCCCAAAGAATAAGTGGGTTTTTTCCTTGAGCTTTTATTAGAAGAAGTTTTGTTCTTTCATTTCCTGTGATTGACTTTCTGATAGCCAAATACACCCAAAGACCAGACCCAAGCAAACAGATTTCGAAGAAAAGATAGGAAAACCAGGATAGTGGTCATCGATAGTTTGGGGGCATTTGGTTTTTTGAGTGTGGTGGGTTTTTTTCCTGGTGGTTTTGGTGGGGGTTTTTTGATTGTTTTAAGTTCAAACTCTTGTTATGTATATTCCCATTTTAAAACTTCAATTTCCCTGCTCTAGCTGGAGAAACTGAAATTTGTATCATAGCTTGCTTTTTCATAATCTTCCTTAGTCTTCATCTGATCATCACCTCTGCTTTAATTGGTGACCCAAAGCTTGCTTGGAGGTTAGCTGCAAACTCACAACTGCTCATAACTGCCACAGGCTCCAAGTTATTTAAAAATCCGGCTAGCATATGAAGAACCACTAGCAATATAATCAGTAGGGTTATCTTTCCAGAGAAAAGACACTGACTGCAGAATTCATTAAGAACAATGTCTCTATAGTTTTTATCACCAATGTTTGTACAGGACCAATAATGTAAAGTAATACATTATAAATAAGTGTACATATATTGGGGCTGCACGCTCAAACATTTTTTGCTGAAAAATGTGCATGATCAAAAGTGTTTTGAAACCACTGGACTAGACCATCTCCAAAGGTGCTTTCCAACCACAGCACTTCTGTGACTCTGATTCTGAAATTGATTGGCACATCTGCTAGAAGTGTCAATGAAGGGTTTACATAAGGAATTAGTACTAAACAATTTAACTTTCTTTACAAAAATATAGAAGTTGTGGTACTGTAAGGGGATTTTATAAAACTACAGCTCATCTTGAACCTTTTTTGTTGTGTGAAAAAGCACGTGTGAAAAGTCTGTGATGTTGTTTACTTACTGAATTTTCTGATACTCAGTAAAAGTCTTCTCTCTAAGTCTTTCTGGGGTAATAAGTAAAACAAAGGAAAAATGCCTCCAGTAGTGTAGTAATATGTTTTCCTTTATTGCTATAAAAAACCTCCTTGTATAAAAGGGAGAGAGATATACCTTGTAGCCTTAGAAAAAGTATCACATTTATACTTATGTTCTTTTCCCTAAAGCAGCAGCTTACCAGTGATTTAGCAAAAGTATGAAGATCCTGTTTTCATTTTAAATCCGAATGGTAGGAATAAAGGGAGAAGAATGCTAATGTAAGTTTATTTAGATAGCACTTAGCTACAGTATATTCACTTTTAATATGCATTACACAAAAGAATTGTACTTAACACTACAGGCAGTATGTCTTTAACATATCATAAAGTAGTTTGTTATTTTCTCTGTTTCATTGACAGGAAATTCAGACAAAAAGTGCAATGTGATTATTTGTATTCGCAGACTCACAGGATGATAGAAAGTTCTCAGTCTTTCTGACAGCTACTTTTTATTTTACTGTATGATCCATATTAATTTTCACTGGCCCTCTTAGGAGTACATTTCTATAGCCATAGCCTAACCTAGCAAGTTTTGAAGGGATATTTGTCATGCAGTTAATTCTCAATCTGATTTATGCAGATTAATGCAGCAATCTGAGCTGCTGTCAGATTTCCTTATTATTTTATATACTGTTTAGGACATGAATCCTTGAAGTGATTGAGGCCTCTCTGTGGTAAGTGTGATTCCAAACACTGTTGTCAGCGAGTTGATAGTAAATTCTCCAATTTTCACTACAAAGTGGTTCATGTTTTCCTTAGATTTGTAATTCTCAAGTGACATAAATTTTACAATGTTGCAATATTAGGCAACATTGGTTGCATTTAAACTTTGTATGTGAAACTATGTTTATGTACAGCTCTAGATATTGCTACAAATAGTAGTATTACCTTGTTTCAAACAAGGTAATAGCTCATTATAATATCTTATATATGAGTTAGGAAAACTGTGTTTTTCGCAGGAGAAATGAGAAAGAGATACTCCTTTTTACATCAAATAGTTTTGGCTGTATAAAAACATATTTATGCAACTAGAATATACACTCTGAGCAAGATGTAAGCAATACTAGTTATCTATAAACAAACAGACTAATTTATTCACAAAACAGCCTAATGTGGAGCTGGTTAGAAACGAAGAGAATTTTGCTACAGAAAACTTTTCTGTCAATACGTAAAATAAGAAACACTTATATTTTATAACACTGCTAGGATGTAACAGGATACTACTTCATTAATTAGTTTCTTTTGTTAGCATGAATTCTCATTTGTTTTTTACTGCCTATAATGTCTCGTGTTCTGTCTTGTTAATCGGTAAATAATTGGGACATTTTATTCACATAATCATTTTAGAACTATATTTACATTGTTCCAAAAGTTTTTTTGTTAACTGCTTATGATTTTGTGTTTTAATTTTAATAACAACAACAACAACAACAACAACAAAGAATTAAAATGTCAGGAGTAATGTTAAGCTTGTCTCGTGTATTTTCTGACAGTAATGTGCAGTTAAGGATGCAGTGAGGCTTGTTCTTCACAGAAGTAGTTGGACTAAATTGAGTCTTACAAATAGAAGTATGCTTAAGCATCATACTTACTGAGTTTAATTTCAGTGAAGAATGAGACTCTTTACACTTACCTTGAAAACTGGCAGTTGGAATGCTAGGGAGGAGAGAAGAAAGAAGTATATCACAAAGAAAGTGAGTAGGACTATAAACTAAAAAGCAGAGGGACAAGAGCAATATGTAAAATGGGTTCTGCCAAGATTTTGCTTTAGGGATACTAGATGAACAAATGCATAAAGCTGTCTACATACAGTTAAATGCAGCCTCACGTGCACAGCCCACGTGCACATCCCGATGGCTGCTGGAAGGCATAAGCAATCCAGGAGGTTCCTGGAGAGCACCAGCGACAACTTCCTGACACATGCAATAGAGCATACAAAGAGGAGAGGTGGGCCTCTTCTGTACCTCATACTCACAAATAAGGAGGAACTCATTGAGGATATGAAAGCCAAAGGCAGCCTTGGCTGTAGTGTCCATAAGATTCAGGAGTTCAGGATCCCTGAGAGGAGGGCACAAAGCAAGATCACAATTATGGATTTCAGGAGAGCAGACTTTGGCCTCTTCAAGGATCTTCTTCTTAGAGTCATATGAGATCAGGTCTTGGAGGGAAGAGAGGCCCGAGAAAGCTGGATAATATTCAATGATCTCTGCCTCTGAGCTCAAGAGCGGGCCTTCCATGAAGCAGAAAGAGAGGCAAAAATGTAAGGAGGCTTGCATGAATGAAAAAGGAGCTCCTGGCAAAAGTCAAACATAAAAAGTAAGCCTTCAGAGAGTGGAAGTAGGGATGGGTAATGGGAGGAATACACAGACACTGCCTGAGCATGCAGAAATACAGTCAGGAAAGCCAGTGCCCAAGTGCAATTTAAGCAGGTCAGGGATGTCCGAGACAGCAAAAAAGGCTTCTATAGTTCACATAGGTAACAAAAGAAAAACTAAGGGGAATTTGAGTCTACTGATAAATGTGGCAGGGTCCCCAGTAACACAGGACGTGGAAGAGGCTGTCTTGAATGTCTTTTTCATCTCAGACTTTACTAGCAAGATCAGCTTTCAGGAATCCCAGGCCAAGGAGAAATTCTGGAGCAAGGAAGAGGTGCCCTTGCTGGAAGCAGGTCAGGTCAGGGAAAACATAAACAAACAGGACACACATAGATGCATAGACCCTGATGTGATGCACCAACAAGTACTGGGGGAGTTGGTTACTGTCATTGCAAGGCCACTCGATAATCTATGAGAAATCATAGTGATTGAAAATGGTGCCTGAGGACTGAAGGAAGTCTAATGGCACTCATATCTTCAAGAAGGGCAAGAAGGAGTACCCAGGGAACTACAGGCCATTCAACTTCATCTCAATCCCTGGGGAAGTGTTGGAGACAATAATCCTGGAAACCTTTTCCAGGTACATGGAGGACAAGAATGCAATCAGGGGTAGTCAGCATGGGTTCATGAAGGTGAAGAGATGCTTGACTACCCTGCTGATCACCTTCTATGATGAAATGACTGGCTTGGTAAATGAGGGGAGAGAAAATGGATATTTGTCTATTGACAAATTGGGGATTTGTCAACCCCAAAACACTTTAGGATGGGTTTTGACACTGTTTCCCATAAGATCCTCATGGAAAAAATAATGAAGTATGGACTGGATGAGTAGAGAGTGAGGTGGATTGAAAACTGGCTGAATGAATAGACTAACAGGGTGGTTATCAATGGCACGAAGTCTAGTTGGAGCCAGTAACTAGCAGTGTGCCTCATGAGTCAGTACTGGGTTAAATACTGTTCAACATCTTTATTAATGATCTGCATGATGGTACAGAATGTACCCTTAGCAAAATTGCTGATAACACTAAACTTTCACAGATCACCAAAGGGCTGTGTTGCCATCCAGAGGGACTTCTCCAGGCTGGAGAACTGGGCTACCAGGAAGTTCATACAGTCCAACATGAGAAATGTAAACCTTGCCAGGTTGTTTCTGCACCTGGGGAGGAACAACCCCAGGCATCAGTACATGCTGAGAGCCAACCATCTGGAAATCAGCCGGAAGAAAAGGACCTGGGGATCTGGTAGATACATTAGGATGCGATGACTGCATTAGGAGGAGTGATGCTGCAGGACAGGATAAGTGATCCAGCCCTCTGATCATCTTTGTGACCCTCTGCTGGACCCATTCCAAGAGGTCCATGCCCTTCTTGTGCTGAGGACTCTAGAGCTGGATGCAGTACTTCAGGTGGGGTCTCACTAGAGCAGAGTACAGGGGCATAATCACCTATCTCTACCTGCTGGCCACTCTTCTTTTGATGCAGCCCAGGATGCGGTTGGCTTTCTGGGCTGCAAGCACACATTGCCGGCTCATGTTGAGCTTCTCATCAACCAACACACCCAAGTTTTTCTCCTCAGGGCTGCTCTTGATCCATTTTCCAACCAGACTGTATTTATGCTTGGGACCTTGCACTTGGCCTCATTCGCATGGACCCATCTCTCAAGCCTGTCCAGGTACCTCTGGGTGGCATCCCTTCTTTCCAGCATGTCAACCATGTTACACAGTGTCACAGTGTTACAGCTCAGTGTCATCATCAAACTTGCTGAGGGTCCACTCAATCCCACTCTCTATTCTCCAACAAAGATGTTAAACAACACTGGTCCCATTACTGATCCCTAAGGAACAACATTTGTTCTAGATATTGGGTTAATTTTGCATTGGGATATGTACTTGAGCAATATACAATATATATGCATATGCAATGACAGGACTGTCTTCATATTAAAAAAAACATTTGAGAAAAGAGAGTGGGTGAGAAATATCTACTGTGGGTCTTCTTTCATTCAGGAATCTCATTGATGGGTTTTCCACTGCAGTTAGTTGAAGGATGGATAACAACTTACCCCCTTTCTCACTTTCAACCATTTGTTTTCAAATATCTCTCACAGCTCCTATACTTACAAAAGCTGCAGTCATTAAACTGATTTCTTTCTTTTCTTTTTGTAGATTACCAATTCTTCTTAATGGTTATTCAATTTGAAGATTACATGAGATATTTCAAGAATACAAGCCCATTAACCTTTCCCTGAAAAGCAGAGAAAAACTTTCAATACCATGACTGTTTCCCTTCCTAGTTGTATTTGCCTGCTTTTGATCTCAATTCTGCTCCTTACTGTGACAGACTCACATTTTCTCTCCTACACAATTTATCTCACTCTATACCCATGCCTTTGTAATGTTTTGTTAAAATAGTCTGTTCTTTTTAATTTCTATCAAACCTACACCTCTCTTAAATGATAGCAGTTTGCAGAAACTAGTGATGTGAATTTTATTCATTCAGTTCAATGGGGTATATTAAAATCTCTTTAGATTGTCACCTTCAACAACTGCCAGAATCAGGTCATTCTCATGCATTTTTTCACAAATACCAGAAAACTCAGTCTACATATTCTAGAATATAGGTTAAAATAGGTGTATAGAAATCCTGATATGTAAAGTGTTCACCTCAAATATGTATAAAATAATCTTATATGGGAGCATATATGTTTGTTTTAAGCAATGTTGGTATAGTCTGCTGTCAAATAAAAAACAATAATTATAAGAATAACTGTTTTAACTGTCTGCGTTGATGACGCTTAAGTGAAAAAATGGGAAAAAAAAGATTTTTTTCTGGGAAAATTTGATGGTTGATCACATAGCCTTCTTATTGACCTAAAATGTGTAAATCGACCAAGTGTACAAAAGAAGAGTCATAAAACTCAGATTCATAAGACACAGAGATAAAAGGGATTTGAGGGATTAGTTTAGATTATATTTGCTATACTGCAATATTTATATTGGAGTGAGTCTGTGTGACTTACCTAGTTGATTCATCACTGGGAGCAAATGTCCTTTTTTAGTAACATTTAAGTTAAGAAGTCTATGAAAGAAGTAAAATGTTCTCTTTTTTTATATATATATTTCTTTTTAGTAGAATCATGGAGTGCACTAATATGCCATTAAATGTTTCATAATTGTCCAAAAACAGGTTAATTGTTTCAATCCAGCAGATTTATGTGTATTACTTGTGCTGATAAAAAACAGACATAATAATGGCTCACACATCTCACAATATTCTCTAATGCATAACTCTTGTAGTTGAGAAAGCTGGTGAATTCTGATAAGAAGTTAAATGTGCAAAATCATGTTAGCATTTATTTGGAAGGAGCCAAACTTCTCAGACTAGTTTGAAAGAGTAAATTGTTAAACTTTTTTCCTATTTCTCTTCTGCAGTGTTCCAGATGACTTTTGAGTCTGCGTAACAAGTTCATCAGGAACTTTTCTGCACATACTTAATTATTATAAGGGACACATAATTTACAAGATGATATTCAAGCATAACAAATTGAGTGGCCTTAGGCATTACTAGCAACATTTGATTTTAGAAAACAATTCTGTCAGCAGAATATTTGGCCATCCACAAAGCTCATAGGAGCAATATTGTTCCTGCAAAGTAAGAAAAAATAAAAGGATGTTTATATCTGGAAGAGAACAAATACATTGTTTATATTCTAGAGTCAGATATTATTATGGTGAAAAAAATGAATTGGCACTGTCTCTGTTCTTTTTGTGAAAATAAGTAAGAACATCTTTTATACCTCTAGAAATAACACTCATCATATTTAACTTAATATTGTCTGAGTAACCCTAACATATTTATATTTTTATCTTATGCTGAGTTGAAGGCCATTGCAACCTTACACCCCTTAAATTTTAAGGCAAATACTAACAAAAAACAGGCTCAGTGTATTTATTTCTGTTCTACAGTTGCCATAAGGCAGACAGGTTTAATGTATACTGACTGTGATATACAGTTCAAGTTTCTTCACTATTTCAAACACAAACATTATTTGGGTGTGTGTAATAGTAGTCCATTGTTGTATATGTAGAATTTTAGATTTTTTTTTTATGGTTGGTTGGGTGAAGATTTCAAATAAGCTCGCCAACATGGTCTGAACAGTTGTTATATTGACAAAGCAAGTCCATCCCCCTTCTGAAAGTCTTTCCCATAAGAAGGGCCATTTTTGTCTATTTGTAATTAAAAAGTCTTCCGTTTGTTGAACTCTGCTTCAATAGAGTATGAATTCTCTTGACAGAGTGAAAAACAAGACGTTTAAGAGGCATGATCAGAGGGATGGAGCACCTCCCCTGTGAAGACAGGCTGAGAGAGCTGGGGTTGTTCAGCCTGGAGAAGGGAAGGCTCTGGGGAGGCCTTAAAACAGCCTTCCAATATCTGAAGGGAGCCTACAGAAGAGCGGGAGAGGGACTCTTCATCAGGAAGTGTAGTGACAGGACAAGGGGTAATGGTTTTAAATTGGAAGAGGTGAGATTTAGATTAGACATCAAAAAGAAATTCTTTACAGTGAGGGTGGTGAGGCACTGGAACAGGTTGCCCAAGGAAGTCATGGATGCCCCATCCCTGGAAGTGTTCAAGGCCAGGCTGGATGGGGCTTCAGAACTTGATGATCTTTAAGGTACCTTCCAACTCAAACAATTCTATGATTCTATGAAAAGAAACTTTAGAGATACATTAGAAGTAAGATTAATCAAATATTTTCATTAAATTATGTTTTAGATAAATGTCATAAAAATTTCTAGGAGACATTTCAGGTCATTATAGCACTGGTATACAGCAGATGATAGAGCACTGAATTAAGGTTCAGAAATCTTGAATTATCATTCTAGTTCTGCCACTGAGGCGTTGTGATGTCAAGAGAGACGCAAGAGAGTCGTTTCTCCATGCTTTGAATTGGCACTCTTCAAAAAAAGAGAATATGTCTTCTGTGTCAGATCTTTTCTGATACACTGATTTTTTTACCACTTGCCATTTCAACTGGGTAAAACCCATGGCACAAAACCAATTCAGAAATAAAACATGACTTTTCTTTCAGAATTTTAATTCTGTGAAAGAACTATTATCAGTCTAAAATATTGCCCATTTCAGATGTCATACCAGGTTCTCATCTTCCACACTTCCAGCCTGGCAGATCATGTTCTAAATCAAATGTATGGCAATAGAATGTTCTTAACATTTGGAAAATTAAGAGGGTTTCTATGAGCATCAGCTCTTTAAAGATAATCTATCAAATGCCTAGTCCTTCTTTAAAAAAGGCATAGATCCAACGTCTTGACCACTTGCAGTGATTAAGTCCCATGACTCGAAGAGTTTAACCAATGTTGAGCCAAACTCTGGCCATTGATTTTAGTGAGATTATATGACTGTAACAGATGGCAGAATTTGCCTTGTGTTTCTCTGGCCTCCTTCCAAACTGGGTAATTGCATTCTACATAACTACAGTTATGTACAGTTTCAGTTCACTTCAGTATTTTTCATTTGCTACTTTACTAAGCAGCCTTCATATCTGAGGAACCTGTATTTCTGTTTTATGGGTTTACATAGTTAAACCAGTAATTTTTATTTGTAGCAATGCAGCATATTCATGCTCATATTATTGCTAAGAATCTCTACACAGAACTAAACACAGTGCAGGTCTTGAAGATCTTAGAGTCTAATTATTTTACTACACTTCTAATTTAATTAAAGTCTGTTTGGGACCTCCATTTATATAATGTCAAATGCATTACCCCTGTAACAGCCA
Source organism: Scolopax mira (assembly GCA_004320125.1). NCBI lineage: Eukaryota > Metazoa > Chordata > Aves > Charadriiformes > Scolopacidae > Scolopax > Scolopax mira. Next base: position 31,456 of record BJBW01013781.1, on the reverse strand, counting down.
CCACTTCCAGTCTTGCCACCCAACTGAATTAAATGGATGCTGTACTTTGTAGAGGAACTTAAATAAATCATCTTACCATAAAGTAACATTTATTTCATCTGGAAAAAAAAAAAACCCAAACACACACCCTCCTCCCTGACAAAAAAAAAAAAAAAAAATTAGAAAACAAACTAAAATACCTTTAATTTTCAAAGTAATATTGTGTTCCAAAATACATTCCCAGTGGCTTGATTCACTACTTTCATAATTTTGGTTAGGAACAACAGATGCAAGATAAGAAAATTCTGCTGCAAGGTCTATCCTAAAATATGATGGGGAGGCAATATCCAGATTAAATCATATAAAGAAGAGTACATGAAATTAATGTCTCTGTGCAGAAAAATTAAGCAGAGGCTAACAAAATACTTGAAAAAGTAGATGTAATGATTACAAATCTTACTAGGACTAATTCTGGACTGTAAGAGGCTTGATCTCATATCTACTAGTTATCTTAGAAACATTCTTTTCAGAATTCCCAACAATTATTTAATATTCAGTATTTGACTGTAAAAGTAGGCTTAGTTTTAAATTAAATTGATCAACAATTACATTTCTCTCCTCATTTTTCTGTGTTCTCATAAAAGTATACTGAAATCTATGATTTTTGGATTTGAAGGGTTATACTTCCAATAAATATTTCAAGCGATTTAGAATCCATCACATTGGAGCACTTATCAGCTGTTACAGTTTCTGTATCAACTCACAGTTTCTCTGTATTTAAATATTTTTGTAATTCTTAACATTCTTGTTAATGCTCTCAACATCATCCATCATCACAATTCATAATGTATGTATCCCTCCAAAAGTCCCCATGTTTAAGTTTTATTTTTAGTTGAACAATCAATGTAATTTTTTGTAGTTCTACATATGATCTTATGGAGATACTGAGAGTGACTACATTCCTTTCCTTGCAGCTGAATATCCACCATAGTAAGGATATGTAAGTTATATGTAGCATATCCATTGAACCTATTTATCTGAAACTGCTCAGAAATTCACAGCATAACTTCAGGGATTTCAGAGGTCATGATTAGGAAAGATAGTTACATATCTTTAGCCTTCTAATTACTGCACTTTTAAAGAGCTTTATTCTCTTGACTCCTGTACTGTGACTAAACAATCTGGCTGGGACATGTTTTATTATTTCTTAGGGACTATGCTTACACGGCTCATTTTTGTGGCTTTTGTTCGCAATAAACTTTCTGTAATCATAGTTAGATCCTCACAGATAAGGCGATGATGTTATTCCAGTGTGAATGGAACTTATAAGAAATGATGGTGGCATACTTTGGATGAAATGAGCTATTTAGTATATTTTGTATACAATGAAGCTCCCTATGTGCCTCATGTAGGAAGAATTCTCTTGTACACTGAAAACTCATGATTGACTCCTCCCTCTGTGAGCATGTTAGCCATTGTCACTAGTGTCACAAGTTATTTCCAGTAACATTTATGCAGACTTGGAGAGGCAGATGAATCATTCTGCTAATTGTTGTGTGGTAATTTGAGAAATGAAGACAAAAGCCTATGATCTTTACAACTGAAAACTTGTTCATTACATATAGACAGGAAATGGGAGGGCACCAAAGTGATTACACTGAGTCTGTGCTCCCTCCAGTTTGGACTGTTAGCAGTTGACATGGTATGGTATCCACTGGATCAAACACTGTTGTGAATTGTTCTTAGAAAAACATTCCTTTATTTTAAAGTCTACATTGCCCATGTTTATTTAATTTGTTTTCCTTTTAAATAAATATTTTTCACTTTTCTGAGAAACCTACAGAATTTATATTACTTTATTATTATCAGTTAACATCATCAGTTTTCTTCAGTCTCTTGTAGAAAATTGCTTGCTTCATAGTTACTAGTTTGCTTGTTACACTCTTATTTCTGTCAAGCTCTGACAATGAACTTTATTATCAGGATTTAGTTCCCCTGTGAAAACAGTGATTTATAGATTAGCTCCAGGATATGCATACGAGCAACATGACAAGAAAGAGATATTAATGCTTGTGTGCAGAAATGACCTGTATAATTATTGCATACTCAGCATTTTTTCTTTTGCACTCAGTTTCTAGGGACCTATTCATGTTTGGGCAAAACCTAAAATCGAGGCTGCTCTTTCCTTGGAAATGAAGCCAGACAAAGCTAGCTGAAAACTTAAAGAATGCTGTGTGCTTTCTGCTTTCAGGCAGAATAATTTAAAAAGTCAACATGGAAATAGTATTCTCTTTTCATGTCCCAAATTGGCCCAAGAGGTATACACAAAAACACTTACATTAAGCAAAACTGCCAGCCTCTCTTCCCATTGATTTTTGAGTGCTCTGTGAAATGCAGTTCTGCTATATTTATTTTCTTATAAATATATCTTGAAACCAAGTACATTTTCACAATTTCATAGAATCATAGAATATCATTGGTGTCTGCAGCTGTTAAAGCTTCATACATGTTTTCAATTGTAATATTGAAGGATGGAGACTAAAGCACAGTCCTGCTTTTGTGGGTGACAAGGGTCCAAGGTGCCTCATTCTCTGTGGTGTTTGCCACAGAAGGATGGTTCTGAAGCCTCATATTCTATCTCTGCCTTGGCCCCTCTAATAGTGTGCAACCTTTAACTGTTTCCTGCAGCTCGGCCACCTGATGGAACAGATCATCAACCTGTGGAACATCTGTTGCAACCTACTGTCTGTACTGGAGTCTTCTTGCTTACCAGTTCCACCTGGGTGTAAGCGTCAGAAATCTCAGGGGCTTTTTCTGTAGAAACACTGGTTTTAAATCTGAGGCGAGTGCCCACCATTGTGGCAGAGACCTGTTGAGCTGGTAGGGTGACTATGCCCTTTCTGCACATTATGCCTGGTGACTGGTAGGTTGACTATGCCCACTGCGCCAGGCCCTGGCTGATGCCCCACACTGTGTTTGCCCCCTCTGAGCACCACACTTCTGGTTGCTCATACTCCTCAGGATCCTTTTTATAGGCATGGGGTGGTTGCAGTTGCTCTAGCAATGCCAAGGACTCATCAGCATCTCTCTATAGAACTTCTTTTGGTGTAGCTTTTAGTAAAGTACCTGTCATACATCAGTTGTTTATTTATAAGAAGAATTATCATCTTTCTTTGCAGAAGTTTCATAGGTCTCAAATTACAGCTCCAGAATTAAAGTCATATATAGCCTATTTCTAAACCATCTCTATACTATATTGCATTTCCAGTCTTGTGACATATATTTTATTGGCAGCAGCACACAAACTGGAGAAAAACATTAAGATAAAGAAATGTCCTTGTCTTTGATTAGAAGGCAAGTTGTATGTAACATCCCGTTGCCTATAAAATGTCACATAACATAACATTTTAATGGAAGAATTTCAAGATAGCTAAGACAATGGCAGCTTTGAGTATAGTCTAGAATATACAGTACAATGATATAAATGCAATAAAATCTGGCAACTTTAAAGTATGCAAAGCAGAACACTACTCTTTGAAGTTAAAAATATTAGAAAGTGAGACATGTACATTATAGAGAACAGTTTCAAATATTCTTGAATGTTATTTTGCATTCTAACTGATGTCAAAGTAAAAATGTGCTTAGAATATTTGAAAATCAGTCTTTATTTTCAGCTTGATGTTTTGCAAAATTAGATTCAAAAGCTACAACAGCACCTGGAGAGTGCAGATAAAAGAAAAAGAAGATCTGAAAATTCAGTTTAGGCATTTGAAAAAGATATAGGTGACACTAACAGTTGTGCCTCAACATCAATGCTAAAACAGGTGGATTAAGCGAAGATGAACTATGAATTGATTTCCATTGCAGTTTTCTACAATAGTTAAAGTGAAAGAATTTGATTTTCATTTTTGTATTCTGCATCTATGTTTCAAATCCAAAATGTTGAAATGCTGTTTTTAGGGTCAGATGTACAAATCTTAAGACAAGATACAGGCAAACAGTAGTGCTGCTGAAAGAAAAAAAAAATCCATAAAATCATAGAATCATTTACACTGGAAAAGACCATTAAGGTCAAGTCCAACCATTAATCTAACACCACCAAAAGGCCACACACCAGGGCCAAGCACAATGTGACAATTACTTCCCTAGTCCTGATTGACACACTATTTCTGATACAGGCCAGGTCACTGTTGGCTTTCTTGGCCACTTGGGAACACTGACAGTACATATTCAGCTGGCTGTCAACCAACACACCCAGGTCCTTTTATACTAAACAGCTTTCCAGCCACTCTTCTGCAAGCCTCAGGGCTGCATGGGGTTGTTGTGGCCCAAGTGCAGAACCTAGCACTCAGCCCTGTTGAACCTCATACCTTTTGCCTCGGCCCATCAATCCAGCCTGCCTAGATCCCTCTGTAAAGCCATCCTACCCTCAAGCAGACCAACATTCCCACCTAACGTGGTGTCATCTTGCAAATTTTATGAGGGTACACTCAATCCCCTTCTTCATATTGATAAAGATATTAAACAGAACTGGGCTCAATACTAAGCCCTGGGGAATTCCACTTATGACTGGCTGACAACTGGATTGAATTTTGTTCATCAGAACTCTTTGGGGTCAGCCAGACAGCCAGTTAGGACCTCCTTTAAAAATCCATGCTGACTGATCGCCTGGTTGTCCTGTACATGTCACATGATGTGACTCAAGATGATCTGCTCTATAACATCCCCTGGTACCAAGGTTAAAATAACAGGCATTTAGTTCCCCAGATCCTCCTTCAGGCTCTTCTTGTGGATGGGTGTCTCATTTGCTAACTTCTAGTCAACTGGGACTGGTGGTAAATGATGGAAAGGGGTTTGGTGAGCACTCCTGCCAGCTTCCTCAGTATTCTTGGATGGAACCCATAAGCCCCCATAGACTTGTGTGTGTCTAAGTGGTGTAGCAGGTCACTAACCATTTCCCCATGGATTATGGGGGCTTCATTCTGCTCTCCATCCCTGTCTTCCAGCTCAGGGAACTGGGTACCCTGAGAACAACTGGTCTTACTATTAAAGACTGAGACAAAGAAGGTATTAACTCATCCTTTACCTCATCCTTTGTCACTACATTTCCACTCACATCTAATAAAAGATGGAGATTCTCCTTAGCCCTCTTTTTTGTTGTTAATGTTTATATAGAAACATTTTTATTGTCTTTTATCACAGTAGCCAGATGCAGTTCTAGTTGGGTTTTGGCCCTTCTTATTTGCAACGTGCATAACCTCATGACATCCTTGTAGTCCTCCTGAGTTGCCTGCCCCTTCTTCCAAAACTCATAAGCTCTCTTTTTTCCTGAGTTGCAGCCAAATTATTCTGTTCATCTAGGCCAGTCTTCTTCCCCACTGGCTTGTCTTTTGGCACATGAGGGTGGTCTCCTACTGCACCTTTAAGATTTCCTTCTTGAAGAATGTCCAGCCTTTCAGAACTGCCTCCCAGGGACTGTCACTAGGCCAATAAACAGGCCAAAGTCTGCCTTCCTGAAGTTCAAGATAGCAGTTCTGCTAACCCCCTTCCTTACTTCTCCAAGAATTTAAAACTTTATCACTTGTGATTGTTATGCCCAAGATGGCCTCCCACCATCATGTCATCCCACATCCTTCTCTGTCCACAAACAACAGGTCCAGAGGGGCACCTTCCCTAGTTGGTTCACTCACCAGCTGTGTCAGAAAGTTATTTTTGGACAAGGGCTAGTGATTATGAGACTTCTCACAGCTGCTCAGAGAATGTTTCACCTGCATCTTCATCCTGGGTGGCAGCATTCTCTCACCAGAGCTCTGTCTGGGAAGCTGACTCATAGTGAGTGCAGAGCTTAAAGAGGTCATGGCTTTCTACTGGCTGGATACCATTGCTTCCTGGTCCAGCTGCTAGAGCTTCCTGCATGCCTTTCTGTGAGAATGGCCGCACTGCACCTTGACTTATGCACCACATCCTGTGTTCCTGCCCATGTCATTAACACTCCCTAAGGGCTTCTTTTATACATGGATAGGAGAGTTTGGCCCTCATTGCTCCTGGCCTCAGAGCTGTTCTCATAAGCCGTTGTCCTTTGTCATGTGAGCTGTGGCTCCTGGGGCGCCTCTTGGGAACCCCAAGGTTCCCCAGCTCAGGAACCTCCCTGTGCATCTGTGCATTATGCTAGAACACTCCACTGCAGATCCTGCCAAGCTGCTCTCCTTAGTGACTCATGTTCCTGGGGAAGGAATTTGACGAGCTACAGGTAATTGGGCACATACATGGTATGCCTATACATGCTGTTCCAAACTGTTACTAGAGAAAATAGAAGTATTTGGCATAGATAATACAAAACTGGTGTCAAAAATAAATTGGATGACAATGAAAAGACTAATTGCAAAGAAGCTGATATGGAAAATTATAAAAGTCTGACTCTTGAAAGCGTATCCCTTCATGATAACACAGTTAATAAATGGTTCACTGCTCAGTACAACAGTACAACCTCAAAGAGGTCTTAGGCTGCACGAGAAGAGCTGATTCTTAAATAGATTAATATAATAAAATAATAAACAATTTTAAAGTTATGCTTCTGTATGGTAATAAAAACATTCAACTTTCCAGGAAGTTAAATAGAATGAAAATGTCCTGGAATAATACTTTCATGGAGAATCACAGAATCACAGAATCATAGAATGGCTAGAGTTGGAAGCAACCTTAAAGATTATCAAGTTCCAATCCCCTTCCCCAACCTCCCACTAGACCAGGTTGCTCAAAGCCCCATCCATCCTGGCCTTGAACACTTCAAGGGATGGGGCATCCATGACTTCCCTGTTCCAGTGCTCACCACCCTCACTGTAAAGAATTTCTTTCTAGTATTTAATCTAAATCTCTCTTCCAATTTAAAACTGTTACCCCTTGTCCTGTCACTACACTTCCTGACAAAGAGTCCCTCTCTGGCTCTCCTATAGGCTCCCTTCAGATATTGAAAAACTATTATAAGGTTTCCCTGGAGTCTTCTCTTCTCCAGACTGAACAACCCCAGCTCTCTCAGTCTGTCTTCATAGGGGAGGTGCTCCATCCCTCTGATCATCCTCGTGGTCCTCTGCTGGACACATTCCAACAGATTCTTGTCCCTCCTGTGTTGAGGACTCCAGAGCTGGACACAGGACCCAGGTGGGGTCTCACGAGCACAGAGTAGAGGGGCAGAATCACCTCCTTTGATGTGCTGGCCACTCTTCTCTTGATACAGCCCAGGATGCGGTTGGCTTTCCGGGCTGCCAGTTCACATTGACAGCTCATGTTGAGCTTCTTATCCATCAACACTCCCCAAGTCCTTCTCTTCAGGGGTGATTTCTAGACATTCTCTACCCAACCTGTATTTGTGCCTGGGATTGCCATGTCCCAAGTGCAGCACCCTGCACTTGGCTTGGTTGAACTTCATGTGGTTTGCACAGTCTCAAGACTGTGCAGGTTCCTCTGGATGACATCACTTCCCTCCAGTGTGTCGACCATGCCACCAAGCTTGGTGTCATCAGCAAGCTTGCTGAGGACACACTGTATCCCACTGTCCATGTCCCCAACAAAGATGTTGAACAGATCTCGTCCCAGTACTGACCCCTGAGGAACACCACTCATCACTGGCTTCCAATTGGACATTGAGCCATTGACCACAACCCTTTGAGTGCAGCCAGCCAGCCAGCTTCTTATCCACCGAGTGGTCCATCCATTGAACCCATGACTTTCCAATTTTGAGACCAGGATGTCATGTGGTACAGTGACAAATGCTTTGCATAAGTCCAAGTAGATGATGTCTGTTGCTCTGCCCTTGTCCACCAAGTCAAGAAAAGTAAGAGGTTTTAAAAAACCTCTCCAGGAAACTTGATTTAGCTTCATGTAAGAATAAGCATTGATCCACACAAATCTATTTCTCCTACAAGTTGTAACTGGCCCCAGGACTGAGCAGGCTCCCCTGCATTGTCACAGAAATACACTCAGTCACTATATTGAGTTTATGGTAGCATACTTTCATAAAAATGGCTTGGCCATATCAAATAACATTTTATAAACCTTCCAATTTACTCCACAATTTGGCGTCCTTTGTGTTATCATACTCAGAATGAATATCAATCTATTGGATAAAATGCAGTGGTCAGCTGCTATATTCTTAAATACACATTTTGACTTTTTCTCTTTCTGAGGATGATCTCTATGAAGTCCAAGTGTTTACTTTATAATGCCAGATCATCTTAACAAATATGATGGTGTGTTCTTCACAGAGGTCCTTACTAAGAACAGTAAGCAATGAAGTGTCAGGGAAATTGCATTGTCTGATGGTGGTACAAATATATTTGTGACACAGCAAAATTAACATCTGGTTTTTTCTTTTAAATGGCATATTTATGCATTTCACAGCTTTAGCAAACCCTGAACACTATAGACCTCCTAAAGATTAAGTCTTCTGAATGAAACCTCCTTTGTTATGGTGACAATTAACAATTAAATCAAAAAGATTTAACATTTACTCCATTTGTAAATATCCTTTTAGTTATGTCCTTCTACTTTATGAAACGGTAGAGCAGCTGGCTCTGTGAGACTTTGATGTCAGTGCTGCCAGCCACATTGCAGAAACTGGTTACTACAAGTAAACAGGCAAGCTCTTAAATGCAACATTCCTGTTGCTTCTGTGGTATTACTTTCTTAGGATAGTTGAAGGCTTATAGATTTAATAAACCAATAAAGTGTTAATTTAGGTACTAAAGTTGGCAGCCATCTTTGTGGGGTCTGAGTGTACTTCTCACAGAATCTGCAGGTACTGGAAAAGCTCCAAAACCATATAGGAGACCTCTGTATCCATGTCAGCAGATGGGATTATGTTTGAAAATGCAGGGCTGCAATAAACATTTGGGTTACTGCTGGGATTGTTCAGTTCCATGAGCTTTTAATGACCAGCTGTTTTCTGTATCCATGGTTACCCTGAGTGCAAAATATATAATTAAAAAAACCCCAAAACTTATCTGTATATTACTGTTTATTTATTTTACAGTGTGATGTGTAAGTGTGGAACAATATCAAAGAAGGTATGCAATAATACAACACTCCTTTTACCTAAGCAATACACATAGGTGAAATACCTTAGGAACACCTGCATGAAAAATAGAGAGTCTTATTTCTTTGTAGGTCTTTTATTCTACTGATTAAGACTCATAAATAAATCAATCACTTTATAGTCTAATAATGATCTTAAATAAAAACATATAATAGGAGAGAAATTCATTATTTCAAGAAAAGCAATAAATTTAAAGATTACACATTCTAATGTGTTGGCATTTTTATGTAAGTACTGATAACACAAATATTGCAGACTGCCTTTTCAAACCCTTGAGGATTATTTTTTTCTAAAATACTAATTCTTTAGCACACAAGGTGCAATATTTTGTGGGATATAAGAATGGTTACCAGGTTGTCCAGGGAAGCTGTGGGTGTCCCATAACTGGAGCTGTTCAAGGCCAGGCTCGATGGGACTTTAAGCAATCTGGTCTAGTGGGAGGTGTCCCTGCCCATGACAGGTAGGAACTCAATGATCTTTAAGGTCCCTTCCAACTCAAAACGTTCTATGATTCTCTGGGCCTGTTCTTCCCTGGGTCTGTTCTTCCCCCTTCTGCATCCTCTCTTTATCTCTTCACTTTAATTTCTTGTCTTTTTAGACTATGAAATACTTTTAATACACTTCTGTAACACCTAGAACAGTTGGGATTTAAGCTTAGCTGTCATTTCAGCATTTCAGGGTATAAATTATGATATAAACTTCCTGATTGCTCTGTACTGGTGGTGTTCTGGCAGCAAGTGGATAGTAACACCTTATTCTCTCTTTTGGTCTTATGTTCTTGCTGCTTGTTTTGTTGTTGTTGTTGGTTTTTAAGACAAACACGAATTTATCAGATGTTTTTTGATATAATAGGAATAGTTTCATGAAATTTTGACTTCATTAGAAGGAAAATTGTCTTCTTATATACAGGTTATAAGAATACTCCATTCAGATCTCAGTAGCTGAATAACTGTGCCAGTGCATAATACAAATGATAAAAACAAGCTCCATTAAGTAAAGGTTGTTGCTGATTTTTGTGAGGTCGAGCTCAATCATCTGGAAACCAAATGACAACTAAAACATCCACATATTTTATTCTGCACTTGTTTTGACATGCCGGAAATGAGAATCTCTGTCTGGAATGTCAGTAAGTGTACTGTATCCTTGCTCTCATAGTCAGCTGGTGATAACAATGTGCATTGATACTGTACTCTGAGAGAGAAGCTTCCTTAGTATTGTTTTGGAGAAGTGGCATTAAACATAAAGAAAGGTGCCAATTTTTGAACTTTGATGCTTAATGTAAAGTATAACTTTGAAATTTAAATATAAAGTATAACTTTGAAATTTAAATGTAAAGTAGAAAAATCAGTTAGAAATACCTCATTTAAAAAAAAAAAAAAAACAAACAAACAAAACAAAACAAAAAACAATCCCTAATAAAATGTTAAGAATTTTGTACAAATATTGCTATAGTTCTAATCCTTGGTGGTTACAGTATTAAAACACAATAGTTCAATTCTTATATATACAGTTTTCTGGGAAGTCAGAGATGATACTTCTAGAAATATGTAATGCTTAATTTATGTTAATATCTTAATTTCCTCATTTTGACACAATTTAATCTGACTACAATTATTATAAAGAACCCAAAAATATTGAATGCCTCATTTCAGTTTCAGTTGTATTTATCTGTAACTAGTAGTAATTTAGCTATACCAAAGGATTCCAACCTTGCACAAAAGAATAAATTCTAATCATAGTTTACATTTACAAAAGAAACTCAAGAATATTACTGAACTGTGATATTAAATTTACAATGTGTCTAGGAAGGACAGGCAGGCTAGATGGTAATTGAGAATTGGATAGTGGCTAAGTTTCTCTGTATGGATAAATTTTCTGTGTGTTCTTTTTTTGCTATAACGGCTCACTTGATTAATAAATAAAAAAATAAATGTGTTCAATGCTCATATTTACTTTTTACTGGCTTAATGTAGAAGTCTTCTTTGTAATACTAACTCAGCTATGGATTACATATATCAATAATTCTCAGTACATTATGGTCTTACTAACTTTCCCAAGTACCTTTATTCAGAGTAGGACAATAAAACTAGCTGATCATTTTGCAAGTAAATGAAGTCAAGTAAATCATAAATATGTTATTTGTTTCCTTTGAGAATGTGGTTTGTGGTTCTGCTGTTCATATGACATATCTCAGCAAGGTCAGGGTGTAGCCTGTGTATCTCTCCAGGCATTTTATCTCATTTTAGAAAGGATGCCAGTAATAAATCACCCAGAAACCTTTTATTCCTATGTTCTCATTACACCACGATTCTGCTAAACAGCCTATTTTTAATGGTCAACCATTTATATATTTTTATGTGCATACTAAAATATTTTTCTTCCTTGAGCTCAGGGTCAGAGTCCATAAAATGCACCTGTGAGCACTGACTTGTGCGCTGCTTCCTGTGAGATAACTCTGAACTTCAGCGTAATTTACTGTGCGCATTGATGTACTCTTACTCTCTCAGTAGATTGTTACTCCTGTATGTTCATACGTTTTGAGTCTGACTTTTGAGTTTTTGCCATTACAGCCACTTGAACTGTGTAAAATATTATTCTTTTCTCAAATTCCTAAAATGGTAGCAGTTGTAACTCGGATCTAGAATTCAGAAATAGTATTTACGTTTTCATAGACAAATTTTTAGAAGAGAAAATCAAGACACGATTATTTAAAGCTTATTTTTTTATAGAAGTCACTCAGTATATATGACAAACTTCTGAAATTTCCAGCCTATTTGGAGAGAGGCAGGATAAGAATGGAAGTGTTGGTGTATTGGTCTGTATGTATAATAATTTAATTTAATAATTTGTTTTAAATACTTTTGTAGAAAACTTGAAATATTAGATTAGAAACTGCCACAATAACTTTTTGATAGTTGAAAATTAAATTATTCCAAATTTCTCTGGGAAAATATGAAATGCCTTAGTGAAGAAAAGTTTTACTTTAAATTAATGATTTTTCCAGTTATTTCTGACTACCTTATTCTTTCCATTCTGCAATATAGTGTCCCCTTGTGTAACATTTATGTAACATTTGAAACCAATGGAAAAGTACCTGATCTTCAAACATATAATGCTGCATTTCAATAAGCATAATAACCTGTACTACCTTGGAATTGTACTATCTATTGGAATGTTTAAAAGCTACAGATTTTCCTGTTTCCTTTAACTTCTGTATTCACTCTGAATTTTACTGTCAGGTAAGATTTTAAGAAACAAATTATCATGCAAATGATATTTGACTTATCCTAACAGATCAAAGTATTTATATTCTGTGTAAGTTTTATAATATATTGCCTTTAGCAATCAAGAAGTGATGTCAAATTTTAATAAAAGTCCTAGTGGAAAATGGGGACATTCTTCCATGTGTTGGTGTTTTTACAACAAAAAATCAAAGATGTAGTAAGACTTTTCATGAAAAAATCAGGTAGAGAAGAACTGGAGTAAAATAATAAAAAACAAAAAATACTGAAAATAAAAAAGTTTATTTAGCAGACTGTTATAAAACTGTGAATGTTGATTATTTATGGTGAGGAGAGAGTATTGAACAGTTTGTCTTTCAAAGCTTTTGTCTTTAATACTAGTATAAAATAGAACAGTTTTTAACTGAGTGTGTTTGCTATTAAAAATGTATGGCTGTGTTTAATCGATGAGAATAGATTTACATGTATGCATGGCAATTCTGTTTAGTATTTGCTACAAACCTATACTGCAGACAAGGATTCATGACTAATAGTGGTTTTAAAACATAAATAGAAGAAATCTCATCAAGGAAGAAACTTCTTTCTATTATTTTATAATTGTTATAGAGGTTGGACTTTCTACTTGTCTGGATTATTTTCTTAATAAACTTTTTTTCCAGCTTTATTGCATGAATTGTCTGGGAAGAGTGCATAAATACCTCTCCATGGTCTACTGGCTAAGTTCCTTGTGTCACAAAGGAATTAAAATAAAAATCGGATTTAATCAAGCCTCATGAATGAATAATCAGGTTGTACATTAAATCTTAATTGCTTTTTCTAAAATATAACAAAATTATTCAAAATCATTGTTGCAGTGAGGCAGCATTTACATTAGCAATACTCAGTCTGATAATAAGAACATTTCATGTTCCCTAATATGGTTAATGATTGACGTTTTTAATTCCTTTCATTACTTTATTATCTTTTATATATCAAAGTGTTTACATATTTTTATTAGAATTGCATGGAGAAAAACATTTCAGAACATGAGTTTAGACCCTCTGTTAAGTTCCTATGAATTATACAGCAACACAATGAACAAGCTGAATTGTTTCAGTAGTTTTTTTAATTATAGTCACTGTTGTTCTAAACTTGGAATTATTTATAATGTCTGATCCTTCAAATGCTGTATCTTTGCAATTGATCAAGAAAGCATTTAGCAGCTTTGGAAAAGCAACATGGTTATATAGAGTTATGAAGATTAATAGAGGTGTTCTAGGTTGAAAAAAGTAAAGTAAAGTCACGTAATTTTTTAAGATTTAAGATGATTGATAATCATATTTGTGAAATTCAGAGAAAAAATTAAGGTTCTTGTATATCTGTAAATTGAACATATAGATTATAAAAGTAAATAACCAATGTGGTGCTTGTAAATGACAGAAAATGCCAGTCTAAAGCAAATAAAAGTAATCATGTGAGTAGCTGAACCTCTAGAAGAAAAACTTAAGAATTACCAACTCAAACCAATTTCTGATAAGTACAATTTTAATTGACTGTAATTGATTCAAAATATACTTTAAGCACTCCAGCTGAAATATTTCTGATCGCATGTAGGAATATATAAATGATTTTCTCTTTTATGTTCTTAATAAGACTTTTCACTGAATACCTGGAAAATTCTGATAATTCTGTCTAAGAAAAGAAAAGCATAATCAATCTCTAAGTTCATGGAGAAATGTATAGTGCATATAGATAGTATCTATTCTGTCCAAGCCACTGAAACCATTTGTTAACACCTTTTCCCGAGGAACGTTTTCCCTCATCCATTAATAAGGCCATTTTTTAAAACTTTTAATTTTTAGCATAGTCTATTTTTTAATGCCTAATTTTTGTCACAGGCATTGTGATGAGAAAAGTTTATTACTATAATTTCTTCACTCTATTTTGCATCAAATTTCCTGAAGCTTGATTTACCACTTATATTCCAATTTAGTAGTAAAAAAAAAAATTTTTTAAAAACAGAATTTGGGCAGACAGGGAGCAGACTTGAAGTTCCTTACCCACTTTTGTTTGCTTATAATCAAGTCAAATAATTATTTCCTGTAAAATAGTGAGACCATCCTGCTCATGAATAAGTCAAAGAATCTGTCCTTTTAAATGAGCAGCATTAGCCATGGAGTTTCTGCTTACTCTTGCCCTGGATTTTCATTTATTCGTTACAGAATCAAAATATTCTCACACATTGTCTATCAATTTTACTTTACTTAGACATTTACTTCATAACTTAGAGTCCTATTAAATGGAAAATGTGGGTTCAAATTCATTTAGACAAAGAAGGAACTAAATCTAGATCTTTTACAACCTGAGTTCTAAGCTCTGAAATAATTAATCTTAGGTAATGCATGCAACAGATGATTTTCCAGGCTTCCCCAAAATCAGCATATATTTTCCAAACCTTTAAGGGTAATGAATTGCCGCCAAAGAATCATCTCCTGCTCAAGGTACAAGGTCTGAGTAAACCAGTGTCTTAAGGTCTGCTCTCTTTTTGAATTATAAATCACAAGGAAAAACAGTCCTGATTATAACAAAACTTTTCAGAACTTAAATTTTCATTTGCAAGGAGTTATGTTATTTTTTTCTGATGGATGGATTATAACACTTTCCTTTTTAATAGCCTTCCCCAAATAATGGTTATTCATGTGCATTTCATACCCATAACAATTCCTTCTAGTAAGACCTTGCTTGACATAAGATGATAATGAGTTATATAGCGTTTTCAGTATACTTCAGGGTGCTTTTTGCATTACAGTTTAAGTCCTTAGGATGAAGAAATGTTTGGCCCTTATTTATTTCTTTATGTTGAGCATTTAAGCCATTGTCTAATTTAATGCATTAATGCATTTTTCTTCCTCTGTTCTAATGGTAATTTCTGCTTTAGGATTATTACATTTATTGCATTTGTTTGTTTGTTTGCTTGCTTGCTTTTAATCACATCCCTCATAAAGTATTAAATACTATGATTTTGGTTGCCAAGACTCAGCTGTAGTTCGCACTGTCTTAGCTTTCCAACGTCATTTTTTGTAGAACATTAGTTTCATGTAAATCTGCTCATTGCATATAAAACAAATGTTGCTTTGCAGTTTATGACATAAAAATTCAAACATAATATATCTGAACTGCTGCAAGTTCACACTTTTCTTACTCTTGTGTTTAAGATTTCCAACTTCAATACTTGTTCTGTACATACAGCTTGATTATCCATGTTTTCTTCTTGTCTTTGTGCTAAGAAACAGTGTTTCCAAGAAATACATTTTAGTCTCACTGCTCTAACGCACCACTTCTTTCTCTGATATATGACTTTGCTGTTAGTGTCCATTGTGAAGATAAAGTGGTTGTAAATGCTTTGATAGCTTTTCCTATTCCAATACACTGCTTTATGGCTCTTCAAGTTCAAATTTTGGAAGTATAAACCTGGAGATCTAAGATTTATCTAGAGTAATAGAAATTTTGTATTTCTTTTTGCTACAACTTCTGTAATGTGCTGTTATTACGTGAAACAGTATTGGTTAGTGATATATTCCTTTACTGAAGAGTGTAATTCACTTCTAAACATAAGTTTTCTAATATGCTGAAATATTGGAAGAGAGTAAAAGAAATAGTTAAATTCATATCTAGTTTAAGCAAGTCTAATACCATTGATTTAGTCAAACTAATGTTTATCTTAACCCAGAAGCTTCCTTAAATTTTGTCAATTGTAATCTCAAACAAAGGGCTTTTTTCTTTTTCTGCTGTCTGTTCTACTTGTTTCTTCATTTAATGTCACTTTTTATTTATTGAAGATCACTAAACTTTCATATAAATCATTTTTGATAATATTTTTTCCTCACTCATATTGGTTATGACAACTGTTGTTCATTAAAATACTGAAAATACTGAAAAATCATAATCAGGCTTCAAATTCCAGTGCTATAAAAGATGAAGGAAAATCTTAAATAAATTGCAAGAGATGACTTCATTATTTCCACAACATATGAGAGTAAAACATAAGCTCCCTTTTTTATAAGGAACTGTGAAGCTTAGAAACTAATACCCTCTACCAAATAATGGGATTAGGGCTAATACTGTTTCTGTTATAGTCAGGGAGGAAGATACCTGTCTTTAGCACTGAGAGAAAGGGCAAGATGGATTAGAGGTGGAACAAGAGTCTAGATTTACAAAATCATTGTATAGACATATTTATGGTCAACACAGACTATTAGTGCATACAAAGTGAATTTATCTCTCAAGGGCAAAAAAAAAAAAAAAGCATCATGGAGTTTATGTTCTGAACAAAACAATTACCTTGAAGTCAAAATAAACAAACATCATTTCTGCAGCTGTCCAAATCATGGATGCTTACTGTATCATTTTTGCCTGTTGTCCAAGACTAAATGTTCCATCTGCAAAAGTATTAAATGGATTTCATAGGTAAACACATTTACTGTTCCATTTTAATGGACTTGCCCTTCATTAGAGGCTGTCATTCAAATTAATATGAGGAGCTATTAGTGAGATGCCTATAATGAAGGGCTGAATAACATAGTACTAATTTTTTCAGAAGTATGGACATTTTTGAAATGGGACTTGAACATTGATAACAGATTGATGTAATACTTACATTTTTGAGCCTATCACTTCTTTCAGTCAAGGTATGGCAAACTGAAGGAGAAAATATAAGGGAAGAAACATTCAAAACAACAAGTACAGACAATAGAATATCTTTGTCTCATCTTTTTTGCTTATAATACTTCCACAAACATAGATTAAGGTTTTTGGGTTTTGTTTGTTTATTTGGTTAGTTGATTTTTAATTAATAATAACTCAAAACATTGACAATTCAAATTTCAAGAGAAATAGTGGGTACTGACCTTATACAAGCTGAGTTATCTAGAAGACAATTTTTATATCAATATTGGATTCATATTTTTATGTAGAATTTTAGCTGACAAGGAAGGGGAAAAGAAATAGCAGAGTAAACCCTTCAAGAAAAATTGTATTTTCAGTAAATACTGTGTGTAAAATATCTCTGTTAGCTTTTCTATTTATTTGCTGAGTAATGAGAGATCACCAGATGTATGTGATCTTAGATCTAATACACCATAAAATTATACATTTGATTTTCAACTCTTAATTCCTAGCAACTATTTATATTTCTGTTTTTTTAACAGAAGTCTGTACTTGCCTTCATATGTAACCATAACTAGTAGAGTATGACTATACTATAGTTATAATTTGTGGGGGTCTTTTTGAGAAACGTGTTTTTGTGTCGTTATTGTAGCAGGCGGCATCATTGGCTTTTTGCATGTCAAGGGGCGGAAATATTTCTTGTAGCTGCTATAATACCAATTCAGTTTATACTTTGTCTTAACTTGATGCTATCAAAAATTACATATAATGATTAGTATTGTTTAGTTTGATTAGAGCATGCATCTGGTCCTGAAAATTACGATGCTTTAGTTTGATGCTTTTACTGTTTACTCTCATTACAATAACAATCCATTGCCAGTAATTAGATTATTGTTTACTTCAAGACCTAAAACTGAGCAAGACTCATCTGCCTTCAGCAGCATCTGTATGCAGCTACCATCTGTTCTTCTCATGCAATCATGAAGCA
This sequence comes from Scolopax mira, assembly GCA_004320125.1. Classification (NCBI taxonomy): domain Eukaryota; kingdom Metazoa; phylum Chordata; class Aves; order Charadriiformes; family Scolopacidae; genus Scolopax; species Scolopax mira. Next base: position 13,512 of record BJBW01013781.1, on the reverse strand, counting down.
TTATCTGTAGAAGTTTCCTCTTTTCACTTTGTTAATTGTTTCTGAAATTTCTTAATATTTGCTGCTAAGCAAATTAACAACTTTCTTGTGTTTAATGTTAGTAAGACATATTTTCTTTTTAAAATTATATCTCAGAAAAGATTAGTTTTCACTACTGCTTTAGCATTTTATACTAATTTCCAGAAGAAAAGTGTGCTGCAAAAGTCAGACATTAATAAATTGAAGCCTTCTATTGGCTTAGAACTTATTATAATATCAATAAAATTTAGTAAATTTTTTCATCATGGCAACCTGTTGCTATGTATATAAGAATACATTTAAGCTATTGATTCATTAGGTAAACCTATTTTTCCCTTAGGTAAGTAAAGAAGTAAAATAAGGATAGTTTAACTTGACCATCTCGTTTATATTGTTACAAAAATCACATGTATGCTGGGAGAATCTGTATTAATCCTGGAAGATAGATAATAGCCATGTCTGACATTTATATGGTAGACAGGAGTGAGCCACATTTTATCCACTTTAAATTATTTGATTTCATCACAGTTTTTAAATATCTTTAAGACAATACAGAACTGTTGTAACAGTGTTGAATGCCTTGCTATTATCACAAAGTATCTGTCACTGTGACCTAATTAGTAATGAGGTTAGGGATGGAAGGCTTCATAAGCCCAGCTTTATGGCAAACTGTTTGGCAAATATAATAATTTTGTAAATCCAACTGAACTGGCAATATTTTGCATTTTATATCTTAGTTTGCTTTCTATAGCAAAACGCTCTTGTGTTTTGTTTGTACTATGATCAGCAACTGAATATGGATAACTGTTGAAAATACAGAACACAGAAAATTAGGGAAAAAAAAGAAGGAAAAAATAGGAAAAAATAGAAATATTATTAAAGTGATGATATTAAAATTCTAAAGGTTCTTTCTTAAAATTAAAGTAAGAAGTCAAAAGCAGGTACTTGATATAGTTATAATCTCTGTTTTTTATTTTAGCTTATTCCTCCTCTTCCCCTCCCCCCAACTCAGACTTTGAATGTAGCAGAATCTCAGGAATAGGGTGGGAAAAGAGGTTGGCTATGTGCAAGAGAATGTACGTTTTATTGTTTGGTAATGGTTTCTAGCTTCACATAAGCATAAAATTGACATTAACTATTCTTAGTTAATCTGCAGTTCTTCATTTAAGTGCAAGGTTAATGATAAAGAAAATGATGCACAAGTGGATAGGGATTTTGTTTAGTCTTAATGTGTTGTCAAAGGTTTTTCTCCCCTACCTCACTTTTAAAAATACAAACATAAAGAACTGTGCAAACATAAGTGATAAGAAAGGAAACCACTCAGCAATATTTTCATGGGAATTTAAATTTACATTATTAAATTGTTGATCCTTCCTAATTCTAGACAACATTCATCAGAAAAAGTAAAGATTGAGCTAGTGCCCAGTGTAAGCTTTGTTTCAGGAAATTGGGATGATGAAAAATGTTCTCTTAAAACTTGTACTGAACTAGTAATATAAGTAAATTCTGTTGGTTTCAAAAACTGGAAGTCACATGTTCAGATCATCTTTTAATGAGCATACAAAACTAATGAGTAAAAATATTACTTTTATTAAAGATTCTTAAAACACCATGAAGTTTAGATTGGAAAAATGATGGTTGTCTAATTTTAGCATAAATAAAGGAAAAACATGAGAAAATTAAAGTCTTCTAATAATCTTTTCTGGAGAGAAATCAATTTTTAAAAGAATTTTCAGGAAGAAAAATTAGTATTTTGCTGATAAGCTGTAATTTTCTGCTCAATAATTATCTTTCAGGGAACAGTCACATTTTATCAACATGACTAATTAACTCACTGTACTGCTGTGCTAATACTGAAGGAACCATAATAACTGAATATTGATAGTATGAGTTTTTAATAAAAGGAAGAAGTTAAATAGTAATACGTTCTCCATATTCCAGAGCAGCAATTTAAATGCAAATGTAAAACACAAAAAGGACTTCCATTTTTCTCCAACATGGAAAAAAATGTATGCATTCTGATAAATCATATTTTTATTATTGAACCAGCCTGAGAAACAAAATAAGCTAAAGGGAAAATGTCAGTTGTAAAAACACAGGTTAAAATCCTTTTATTCTGAAGTCAATTAGTTCATCAGGGCCAGAATTCAAGCAGGCTTATCTTTCTTGAAGTGACTATTCAGAAGCAGTAATTTCCAAAAATCTAAGTTCCTGATTCTTATGTTTCACAAGAATTGCAAAACTGACTTGCCCCCTAGGAAGAACCCTTTTCTGTAGAGATGTAGTAGATGGTTATAGTATAGGAGTAACTGAGGTCTCTTTGCTACTAATGACACTTCTCTGACACAAGGTTCAGAAGTCTTACTCTACTTAATGAACAACAGAGGGGATACGTAGAATTTAAAGTAATGGCATGAAACTTGGGTTGATGAAATTTTTTTCTGAGAGAACCTGGGATAAACAGTAAAATAAAAGTGAAAAGGAGATGTTAATCCATCAGTATCTTCCTATGCTTAGTCAGAAATTGATTGAGCTTGTGCATTGGCCTATAGGAATTTTGTAGTCAAATAAGAGCTCACACCAAAGAGGAAAGTTAGAGTTACGTGATGCTTCTAGGCATATGTGAACAACAAATTAGAATTGTTCTATACGTTTTTTTCCAGCAAGCAATATTAATTTTCAGAACACCATTTATCTTCTGTTGAGAAAGACCTGACATCCAAATTTTACATCCAGCTAGATATTTCAACGCTACTATCATATTTATAGCTTTATAACCTTTCTTTGCTTTGACATTTCTAATCCATAACAGAGCCAGTCATCTAAATAATTTAGATTGAATGTTTGCACTTGCAAAGTAGAGAAAGTTGAAAGACTATGAAAGGAAAACCTCCAATCTTTTCCTAGTACCTTCCAATTATGCTTCCAGAAAGATGAAGGGTAACATCAAACTGACTTTACTAATCACATTCGGTGATACATTGTGTATCACCCCACAACCCCATATTGAACCCCCGAGTGTCAGTTGTGTCACTGTATAAGGCTGCTAACAAATAGTTTCTTGGTATGGAAATCTAGTATGGAAGTACTTGCATTGGAAGGTAAGAAAAATACAAAGAAATATCGTCTAAGCCATTTTTCAGATGGTATTGCAGATTTCTACTATTTTTAGAAACACTTTCTTTCTTACATTGTGTCCAGTTCTCTAGGTCAAAGGAACCTTTTTTTTCTTTTGCATCTTATTTCCCTTGCTCTTACTATCCTCTAATTAGAATAAGCACTAATGTGAAAACTATGGGTTCTTTACATGAATTGAAGCAAGGATTGATGAAGGGACTTTCATCCTGAATTTATAATGGAAGTTATAATAACCAGTTTCTTCACAATATTGCATTTTATTATAACAGTGCATAGCTAACAGTACTGAGAAATTATTCATGTCAAAGTTGGAATAAAAAATGGATCTCAAAAGTGCAGAAAGCAAAGAAAGCAAGAATTTCACACACAAAATTTAACCCAACACTAGGTCCTTTAGAAAATGGGGCGGGGGGTGGAGTGGGGAGGAAGGGAAGGGAAACAAGAGTGGAAACTGACACTACAAACCAAAAAGTTTATGAACTGTTCTCAAGGATTAGATACATCATTTCAGATAAATAATACTGATTATCAAATGTAATCTGTTAATAACAGTCTCAGACAGGATCATACTAGACACAGTATGTTGTTGTATACTATATTCCTGTCAATCAGCCCCACATCATTAATCAAATAAGAGTTATATCTTTGCAAACATTTCTGGAAATAATTTATTGACTGGAATTTTGTTAATTATTTTCAGTTAGGAGCTACTCATGTTCCTAAACAGTACCTATTTCTTACAAAAGTATTGTCCTCTGAAATCTCCTATGTGTTCCAGTCATCTTGTAATAGCTCAGTGATGAAAATTCTCCTCAGGGGGCCATGGGTTGGATTCCTGCTCTACTTTACTCCTATTAGCAATTTGCTGTTTCAGCTATGGACCTGGAAAGCAAATATTGGAGCCCCTACTTCAGCGCATTTCTCCACCCTCTGTTCAGGGGTAACCTTTCCTGCCTATTGAATCATATTCAGTGTGAGTACTCTAGTATGGAAGATCTCCTAGTCTGTAAATAGTAATTGTAATAATATTTCAGAAATAAAAAAATACTAATTTCTAGCACAATTTGTCACATTTATGAATCACAAATCAGTAGCTGTTTATTTTTAAATTATCTCTATTGCAATAGAGTTATTTGGCAGCAAATTAATTGAATAGATAACCAGAGGTATTTCTATTTTTATATTGGTACTCCATGAAAAGCATAAGAAGTTTGGCTGTATTTTATAAATTATCTACCAGCATAATTTTTAGGGATACTTTGGTGATTGAGAAAAAACCAAGAAATGTCTCCCAGCCTGTAACCTTTTTCAGTGAAACATTTCTCCCTTTCAATTTTGATCTGTTTCTTACAGCAGGTCATTCTCAACCCTCTTTCATTTTAGCCATTAGGATAGTAACACTGAAGAAATTCATTTGAGATGTAAGCTTTTTGGTCTCAGGGTTTCTGGCTGGAAAAACAAGTAGAATGTTTTCTGTCCTGTCATCTGTAGGAAAGTAGGTTATGAAGAAAAGCATACTTCCATAGCTTTAAGACACTCATATTCCAGTCAAAATATAACTTGGCCTCCATAGTCTGTCTGAAGCGTGTTCCAAATGACATCAAGTTATAAAATGTGCAGTTTTCAAAGCAAAGATTAGGTGTTCTAAGTGACTTAAGTTTAAACTTGTTACAATATACAATGACATGTTCATCAATACATCTTTATGTAACACGTCATATGTTCTGACACTTGATATAATTTGAGGTTAAACCTTCCTGTGACATACATTTTCATTCGGGTTCAAAAGCTAAAGATCTTTCTTGAACATTCACAGCACTAACAAGAAGCTAATCTACAGTTCTGGTTTAGGGGTTTTTTTTCTTTTTATATTTTTTAGGTCAGAGATATCTTGAAGTCTCATCAGAATGTAGCAATGATTTTCCTAGTAGTGTTAAAAAATTCTCAGTTGCAATATGTAGGCAATTGGACATATTAAGAAAAATCCAAGGGAATATTTCATAAAGATATAATTTCTGATGTGAACAGTCAAATTTTTAGCTTTCTTGGACTGAGGTATTTTGTTGGCTTAACAAAGACTCACAGAGTGGGCAGTGGGCAGCCTTTGTGTAGCTTGCAAAATCAGTTATACTCCTTGAGTTTTCAGTTAGCATTGGCTTGGATCCTTGTGATTTTCTGCCATATAAACTCCAGAGTGATATTCTTTCATATGCTGTAGGTCGTCATCAGATCCTGAGCACTGGGGGAAAAAAATTTAAATATCTGCTTATGTTAAGTTGCTTTACTAGCTCTTTTAGTCGTTTTGGGGTTTTTTTAATTAAATTTTTATGACTAGGAATGTAGTGCTTATGAAATTCTTTAAAATTAATGTGAGCTGCAAATGCTTGCAGTAAACAGTAAACAATGATTAAAATGTATGACTCAAAGCTATGGCTGCTAGGCTGGCTTTTTTGTAATTTAAAAATATCAACTAAACACAAAATTATGTGCTGTATGTAACAGAGCGGTGTATAATTACTGTCAGGAGTGACACCACTCAGCATACTGAGTGAGAAGGCTGGTCTTTGGGTTGTTGTTTTTTCTTTATTCTACTATAATAGCTGTGTTTAGGCATTAAACTGCCAGACTGTCTGATTAAGTTATTATGGTTGAGATTGCCTTCTTCAGAGCTAAATGTTTTTGGAATAGCTGGGGTGTTGGCTTTGTTTTGTGTCAGAATTATTAGGGGGTTTGTAACACCACGAACAAAATCACGACTCTTTTTATTTCTGTTGTTGTTGAATTATATTTGCATCACATCATGGTAAAATATTTTTGCATTTGTTGTATCTTGTATCTTGTTGTATTGTTTATATCTCAAAAAAAACATAAGAAAGCATATTGCAGGCACTTCTCTTGCTTCTGCTGTTGCCATCCCTTAGGGATGTCTTATGCTTCCCAAAAAGTTTCTAATTTCTTACTTGAATTGTTAATCTAATATGAATAGTAATGTGACTTGTGTGACTAATGATAGGTTCCTAGCACAAAGATTAAATTTAAGGGTGAACCCTTCTAAGAAAGGTCATTGAAGAAAGGCAGATTTTATTTGAGGTTATGTAGAAATGTAAAAAAAAAATCTCTGGAAAAGCTCATCATATCCAACCTTAAAAAATATTTAGAATAAACTTTAAACTTCATTGTAACACACACACACACACACACAAGATATAACATAGCAAAATAAATGCCTGAAAACAAGGCACAAGAATGAAACATTCCAATCAAGTAATTTATGAAGTTTATTACAGAATAGGTTATTTAAAGAGTTTAATTTGGATATTAATGTATCATTTACAAGTAGCTATTTCACAAATGAATTAATAGACCTTACAATAGTCAACAAATGTAAGGCTCCCAAACCATATAGGCTTTGTCTCATGGAAGATTAAAAAGATCTTTTGGAAGGCAAAAAAAGTCTGAGGAAGAAAGGGGTAGAAAAAAAGGGGGGTTGGTGTTATGTTAGTCCAAATTTTGGTTGAACTCATCATCTTAATACTTAGTGACTCCAGTCTTTCTATTTCCATAAAGACAAGTGAACAATAATTATAAGAGATTGATTTATCTATAATGTCTGTTTTTCTTATAAAGCATAGCTGTTATAAGGAGCAAATAGTGGCACAACTGTATCATATTAAATTATTTTATTTAAAATAATATTATAAAGTCTTTCTATCTCAAGTTTAGGAGGCAGTCACAGTATTGTTCCTTGAAGTGTATATTTCTTAATAGCTCATTAATTGATTTAAGAGAACAGTTCATTTTCTGAAATCTGAGAGCAAAGTGGGGTTGATATTTCACAATTATATAAAAAGCTATGTGATGTTGCCTCTGTTAGATTGTGAAATAGCTGTCAAAATTTACTCCTTGAAACCTTAAATATTCTCCAAGTGTTTTCTAAAACTAAGATATCTCCTGTGAAAATTATATAAATAACATTCAATGGTGGATTTGAAGTGAGATGAACATATAAGGAATTTATATATATATATATATGACCATAAAGAGTAGATATTCACAAAAAATAATATTAGACAGTGACACTACCATCTCTAACCTTCCTTGATTTAAACCAAGTGGTCAGTATAAAACATAGAGTTTGGAGGGGGCCTTAAAGATCATTGAGTTCCAACTCCCCTGCCTTGGGGCAGGGACACCTCTCACTAGAGCAGGTTACCCAAAGTCCCATCCAGCCTGGCCTTGAACACTTCCAGGAATGAGGCAGCCGCAGCTTCCCTGGTCAACCTGTTCCAGTGCCTCACCACCCTCACAGCAAAGAATTTCTTTCTGGTATCTAATCTAAATCTCCTCTCTTCCAATTTAAAACCATTGCCCCTTGTCCTGTCACTACACTTCCTGACAAAGAGTCCCTCTCCGGCTCTCCTGTAGGCTCCTGTCAGATATTGGAAGGTTGAGATGGAATTTCATGTTGAGATGGAATTTCCCATGTTCCTGTTTGTACCAATTGACACTTGTCCTGTTCCTGGGCACCACTGGCCCCGATCTGACTTTGTTTGTCACCTTGGCATAATATTTTTTCTCCCAGTTTACTGTTAAGGGATTCCTTTTAAACAAGCTTAACTGGCTAGAAGAAAAGTATAAAAGGTTCATATACCAAGCCTCAGCTCTGTATTTCATACATTATGGAAACAAAATATATCAAAATATGTTTCAAATATTTTTATAATCTGTGTTTGTGTTTTGGTTTGGTTTTGTTTTGTTTATAACTTACCTGCTAACTTATCTGTTAGACTCTTTTGTTAATAGAAAGGGAGGAGCAAAGTTTGTCCAGAATGTTTCTTTTTCTGTCTGTGATTTGAATGAGATCCTTTCCTTACATAAAGGGTGTGTTAATGCATTAAAACATCTTTAAATTATGTAGGAAATTTCCACATCATTAACAAAGCGGTTTAAGATGAAACCCTTGAACAAACATATAAATATTATCTGGTCTTAAACTTGACAGCTGTCCTCGAACATAGTTTCTAGGAACATTTTGGGACAATATAGTGTGTAGAAATAATTTCTTTAATTGGTCAGTATGCAACCATGTGAAAACAAGCATCTGCCTAAATGCACTTCAAAATATTTTAAATATAGAAATGATGTAGCAAGTTTCACACTACCTGTATAAATTCAGAGTAACAGAGCTGCCTTGTCTGAACATTTAAGGGAAAATTGTATTTTTCAATGTGTCCTGAAAGCTGACAAAACCCAGTTCTGCCAGATCAAGAATATAAAAATGGAAAGCTGCTAAGAAAGAAGTACTGTTAGCTCATTCCTGTCTTTCAGGTTCCCCTCCCCTCTTGCTCTCTTCCCTCCCATGACTCTCTCCCTGTTGCTCACTCTCTCTTTGAGAGTTGCCCCTCTCCCTCTCTGTCTCTTTTAATTTTTTTTCATTTTTTTAATAACATGAATTGCCAGATAATGCTTTTTTTCAACTATGACAGCAGCAGGAGAATCAGACTGTAAATCACGATGCATAGCAAGTATCTAATGTGGATGAGTTATCTCTGTTTATTTAAATCTCATATGGACCACAGAACACTAGCCTATGCAAACTGTTTGGAATGGTTGGTTATTTAAACTTATTACACCTTGCCCATACCTGGTAAGTTCAATAAGTCTTGCCCATAAATGTCATGGGATTTATATTTTATATTAAGCAGAAATGCCCAAGAAGAGATTTCAGATTCGATTACTTTTAATCTAAGTTCAAATTTCTTGTGATTTTGACCTGACAGTGCAAATATCATGATCTGGCAAAAGGAACAAATTGCATGCTACTTAATTCCCAAAACACCAGTGAGGCTTTCAAGTATAAAAACCATAAAATTTGACTAATTGCAAAAAACTTTTTATTTCTGATCCATTAGTTGAAGATTTAGTTCGGTGTTGTGAACATGAATAAGACAGCTATGTAAGTGAAAACACTCTGTGAACAAATAATGATTTTGACTTTGATACATGAAACTAGACTGGAGGTGGATGAATGTTTTTTAAAATGCCTATTAAAAAGTGTAAAAAAATATTTGATGTTATGACTAAAATAAGTTAGAAAATTTAAAGAATCTTTAAAAATTAAGATGGAAGAATCTCTCAGAATAATGTCTGACTTTTTTCGAGGAAATAATTTAAATTCATTATTCACTTTTTAGTATTACCAAAGGGTATACTTCTTTTCGGTATGAATAATGTACAAGAATACTAATGACATTTCTACTAGAATTTTTTTTTTAAAGCTAAACAAAATTCTTTTTCTGTAAAATTTAATAGTATTAAAAAAAATAATGGAGTTAAGTAAGTAAAAGTTATTTCATGTCAGTGTCTAAGTGGGTTTTTTCTAAGAACCTACGGAAATAGCATCTTTTAGACTCATGTTTGTTTTCTTGGATAAATTACTCAAAACTTCAGCAGCTTGTCATTTAAAATAATTAAATAAAAATGGAAAAGAATCCAAATAATAGCATGTAGTATAGGTACCTTATCTATTTAGATCTTTGCCCTTGTAATTCTGCATGAGATCTGGAATTATCTCAAGGTCTAATGAAGGGCAAAATACTCTGGCAGGAATGTGCCGGTATAACAAGACTGCTTATTTTTACCACAGAGAAATAAAGTATCATTTTTATTTCTTGCCTGTAGTATTTCTCATAGCATTGTTGACTACTCCTGATTATCTTAGGTTGTCTGACTGAAATGAGATATTTATTCGCTTGTTGGCTCAAAAGCCGCAGCTGCATTTTACTTCCCTGAAATTGGCATTAATGCTGCCCATTGGCTTTGATAATTAAATTGTACACCTGTTCAAAAATAAGCACCAGATTGTTAATGATTCTTGGCCATTACAGTGTCAGTAATTTTCCAACAATATTTCTCTTCAAATTATCAGAGCAGTTTTGTATTCCTCTAATTGTGACATGAACTATTCCAAGTCTTCTATGGCAATATATCAGTAAAATTTTAAGTATCTGTATTCTAAATCAATAACACTGTTGCTGAAGTAGGAAACCTGATGAAAAGAGGGTCATTCTTATTAAGGGTTTCTTTAATTAATCAGCTCCTAATTATTCTTAATAAGTCATAATTAATTTTTGTTATTTCTACAAAGATGTAACAACTCTACAGATAACTAAATCACTCAAGATTAAGTGTAGTAAACTGAAATCCATTATATTAGATTCTCTAAGAAAAATAATTTGTCTTAGTATATATAGAATTGCCAGTTATTGAGTAGCTATGACAATAGAAGGAGAGAATAATGAAGAATAAACTATCCCATATATAAATGTTATTACTTGTCATCTTTTTTTTCCATAATAAATGTGATTATACACTATTACTGTTAAGATGTTAGAGATTTATAGATAACCCTTTCTTCCATATTTCTTTACTACATGTGCTATTACAAGGTTTATGAGCTTTGTGTTTCTTGCAGGACTTTTCCAGCAGGTCAAGGTTTCACTGCACAAATCGATTATTGAAAGAGCAAAGTATAAAAGGGAATAATACAGTATACCAAAGCCTTTCCTTATCCTCATTTTTGACTTTATTACATTCTTGTCATCTGATTCATACGTTTATAGAGACCAGGAGGGCAGAAAGAAACATCACTGGTCACTCCCTGAGTACTATACAAAATAAAGTGTTGTCTTCTGTTGTCATTCACTCTTTGCAAATCTGAGTTCCTTATACAGTTGAAAATTAGCTTCTCAAGTATTGCTCTATTATTCTTTTTTATGGAACTCCCTGTGTTTTAGAATTAAATTTTACTTCCTTGTATACACAATTACATCTTTCCTTCACAGCTAGTTTTTTTACCTGATCACTTGTGGTCTAGACAACCTCTTGAACATTAATTGTTTTGTTCTCCCTAGCATCTCATCCTGCTCAGTTGCGTCTCAGGTTATTGGACCTCCCAAACCCAGAAGCAAAGGTATGGCAGCAGATAAGCATGTCTTTTCTGTCCAAAGAGCTATCTGTGAAGTTGGTTACTGCATCTGGCAACAGCACTGCTTTTCCTGGGATATGCCTTATTCTCACTTTACAGAGCTAGAATCTCAGTAGCTGGCACTGCACTTAGATGAGCAGTGCATTCAATTGGGTCATCTTCATGATATATTCTAATAGCTTCTGCTCAGACTGCACATCTGCTGTATTGCCAAAAGCAAATTGATGAAACAGTCCATGCAGAACAGTATAACCAGTAAATCTTTCTCAATCCCCCATCCCCTTTTTATATGTTCAGGTTGACTCCTGCTGCCATGCAGAGCGCCAACGAGCCTTGATTTGTTCCAGGAGTCTCACCGCTTTCTTCCTTCATTAAAGACCCTGATTTTTATCTTTTTTCTGATTCAGTTTGTATTATCTGGCCCAAGGTTCTGCAAGCTGAAAATGAATGTGAATGAAGAAAAAAACCCAAAACCAAACTGTTCAGACCATATGTATCATTAGCTTGTATTCATATCTGTCAGTCAAGCAATTTAGTGCATAACCGGCACACTACTTAACCATCTCTCTATAATGTCTCCAGAGGTCAGTGTTTTAAAGGAAGGTTTATCTGGTTGTATGCTGCACCAATCCAAACTGCTTCTTGTTTTGGAGCTGTGCTTAACTTTACCTTCATAAAACCTGGATATTTACCTTAAAAAACCTTCATAACCTGGAGAAGAGATACAAATTCTGTTCAGAGATACAAATGTAGAGTTGTGGGGTGTGGAACTGTAATTTTGTCAGTTGATTAGTATCTAGCTGGCTTCCACAGATCATGTGTTTCACTAGTGTTATCTTAAAATTACATTACATATATACCCATTTTTATGGATACAGCTTCCAGAAAGCAAGCAAGCAAGCCTCTTTTACATGAAAGGTGTCCCATTGTCGACTCTATACTATGCAAAATGTCTATATGCTGGACACTTATATTTCTGTTTCCCTTGTTGCTTTCTCTACTATATACGTGTGGCCATAATGTCTACATTCTGATTTGTTCAATGCCTGTAGTGTGTCTTGAAGTTTTGCACCAAATTCTGTCCCTTTTACTTAAATTGTGACATTTTTAGCTAGAAACATTGTGTTCAAGGCTCCCCAGAATCTATGCTGGCTGTGCTATACCCTGGAATCACACACCCTTCGACTAATCCGTCTTTGACATGTCTGATATATGTTTGGATGCCAGATGTCTCAGCTTTCCTACAGATGCAATTAAAAATCTTCCCCACAGGAGTATATCTTGCCTGTTATCATGTAAAAGGTCTCAAGGGCAAGACTTAAAAAGAGCAACTGAGGCCATATGGCTTGTTCTGCTCGAAGAATAGGTGTCTGAGAGGTGACCTCATCATAGTCAACAAGTTCCTCAATGAGGTTAGCAGAGTAGCAGGTGCTGATCTCCTCTCTCTGGTGACCAACAACAGGACACAAACAAATGGAATGAAGCTCCTCTGGGGAGGTTCAGATTGGACATTAGGAAAAGGTTCTTCAATGGGAAGGTAGTCACCAGAACAGGCTCCCCTGTGACCCAGGGAAGTGGTCATGGCACAAAGCCTGTCAGAATTCAAGGAGCATCTGGATGATGCTCTTAGTCATATAATTTTTTTTAAGGAAGTCTTATGAGGAGCAAGGAGTTGGACTCAATGGTTCTTATGGGTCCCTTCCAACTTGAGATATTCTATGACTTTATGTGATAATTAGTACTGGGACCATAGAAAGCTTTGTCCACTTTGCCCTGGTTCCTCATCATATTAACTAGGCCCTCCATGTTAAGGAGATTAACTTATGTTAAATCTTAACCTATGTCAAGAGTTATGTTAGTTTACCTTTTTCTTTCACTACCTTGTGGAACAAAAGTCTAAACTTTCTTCTTGGTTTGGAAATATGTCTTTGACATCATTCAGAGGGCCTTCATAGTGCCTTCAAAGTGTTTCTTATATACTTTGTTAATTCTTTGTTTCATCTTTCTTTGCTGTGTTGTGCTGGGTCTGGTGGGGAAAGGGTTAATTGTTCCCAGGACCTAGCAGGGACACAGGTATTCCATCCCATTTGAGCCACACACAGGGGAAGGGACAGGAAGTGACATAAAAGGAGGAAGTCCTGCCCCTGGGGCAGAAGGAGCAGGGAGAGCAGTGTGGTTGGGTGTGCTTCGGGTGCTTTGGCAAGTGGCGGTATCGTGATGGCGGTTGTATACTCCTCTGTCTGTGTTATCGTTGTTATTTCTTGTGGCCTTTGCTGTTTTGTTAAATTGCCTTTGTCTCAACCCACGAGTTTCAATTTCAATTTTCCGTTCCCGGCCGCGCCGCTGGTGGGGAACTCTGATTTGGACAA
>BJBW01013780.1:1083-18278 GCA_004320125.1 Scolopax mira | reverse complement strand
ATGCAGCAACCTCATCTGCACAAGTACTTGCAGAGAAAGACTAAATCGCTTTACCAGATCTCCTCACATCATCCTGCTAATCCCTTCTGGCACCTTCCTCCAAAGGTTAGCCATCCGAGGCAGACATTAAATGAGTGAGGCTCCTGGGTCAGATCACAGTTGGTGTTTTCAGCACATTGAAAACAGTGAAGGTATAGGTGTCAGCCACACAGGTGAGGAGAGGTAGGGATAATCTACAGTTCTATTTTTGAAACAATTCTGAGCTTTCAGGTGGGTCCTGAGCTCGGTGATAGAACTTGGTGAGTACATGAAAGGAATGCTGTGATTGCCTGTGGTAGCAGGAGAGCTGCACAGATGACTCAGGAGATCACTTCCAGTCCCATGTTGCTCAGACTTTCTTAAAACTATGGATGTGATTACAGATATTTAAAATACTCCCGACCTTTTCCAGCTTTTCCTTTAGATATACACGTACGAAACGTGATACAGTATTTGCAGGTGAAATTAGCCTAAAGATAACAAGTTTAACAGAGGCATCTAAAGTACTAGGGAATATTAAGCACCTAGAGATCTAGTTGCCTGCAAGTCAAACTGGAATTTAGTTAACTTTTGGGTTTTTACTTTTGTAGTTCTCTTAAACACACAAGTGCAATCTGGTCTGGTATTAAAATTTAGCTGCGTTTCTATTTTTTAAACACTAAGTCCCAAACATCTCATTGCCTTACAAAAGGCAGCTGTGTATTTAATTGCCTGTTACTGCAGGAACCGCTCTAAGGCACAGATCCTTTTCTTTTTGGCTCCTGGTCACCTTTTGAAAAGCTGGAACACATTTAGGGTGTAGTAATACTACCTGACTGTATTAATCACTTTGCCTGTTTTTCAGAAACTGCCAGCTAGAGCTGTATATGACTTTAAAGCTCAGACTGCTAAGTAAGTACCAGACTTCCGTTCATTTAAGAATTCATAATTTAAGAAAGCTCTTTCTAGCAGTTAATGGCAGCTAACTGCTCTCCAAGCAAGTTTCTGAAGCAGAGGGCCCCGCTTGCTGTCACAGTAATCTCTGTGTTAGAGAGTAAAGAGTCTTTAAAGGTCCCTTCCAACCCAAACGATTCTATGAGTCTGTGAATTTGGATAAATCCCTTTCTTGGTATTCAACATTGAGTGTATCACAGTCCCTGACTATCAGAAATGGTGAGAATATAACCCTGTGTTCTTTATACTTCTGAACAGATATCTTGAAAAAAAATTGCATAGAGAAGAAACACACCAAGTTGTGCTGCAAAAAGGTAGCGATAGGTCCTAGACGTGGGAGTGGGGTATATTCTATAGGTTTTTTTCCCTACTGATTTTATAAAGAACACCAAATACCCCTCAGGGGCCTGTCCTAAAAGCATCATCTAAAGAGGTGATCCAGCAGACATCATTCTTGTGTACATACTCTGTACCAAGTGCTCTGGTAATATCTTGCAATACTTCCTTGCACTCACAGTGTAAAACAGGCCTATATAACTTATAGATAGTACCTGGCATTCATAAATGTGAATAATTTCATTTTTTATGGTATAATCTACTGGTAAATGTACCACAGCTGTGATACTTTTCCTTCAAATCTGTGGTTGCTACATTCTGTTTCAGTTGCGAACTGTAGAGATCTCAGAAATTGTGCCGTTAGAAGAGTTCAGTGTAAAGCTGTAAACATCTGATCTAAACAAATTTGTTACAGAGAGCTGTCCTTTAAGAAAGGAGATACTGTCTATATCCTCAGGAAAATCGATCAAAACTGGTATGAGGGTGAGCACCACGGAAGAGTTGGAATATTCCCCATTTCTTATGTCGAGGTTTGTTCTCTGGTTTAATTACTTGAATTATTTTGGGCAATAGGTCCACAAATGCATGGGAACGATGAATATCTGAGCCTTTGGGTTTGTTTTTTTTTTTCTTTTTCCTTAGAAACTTTCTCCCCCAGAAAAAGCACAGCCTGCCAGGCCACCTCCCCCTGCACAGATCGGAGAGATTGGAGAAGCCGTTGCCAAATACAATTTCAGTGCAGACACAAACGTGGAGTTGTCGCTGAAAAAGGTAGAGTTTCTCTTTATCAAAATTCCATTCTAGCATCCCCTGCCACGCGGAACTAATCTATAGGTAAATCCTGGGCTTTGGGGCACTCTGCAGTCAATCTTTACTATGCACAAAGTAGTGTACTGGTAGGAAACTACACAGGTGATCACCTCTTGGCTTCCAGTCTTTTACAGCTGCCTGCAAGGAGTTTAAATACAGAGTATATGCAAACTGGATCGTGGCAGATTAGCATATGCAAATGGCTAACTGCCTATCTAAATTTCTGGTTTTTCACTTCAAGCGTCCATTCCTTTTTTAAACAATTAATTCTTGATGTCACCATATATCATAATATAGAAGAAATAGAAGAATACAGAAAATACACAGAAAAAAGCTCAGAGAGATTTTGGTGAATGTGCCAGTTTTTGCAAATATTTCATTTAATAACAATCTGCTTTTTACAGTATTCTCTTTTTTTTTTTTTCTATGCACATCCTGGTGGTTATGCTTTATTGCCCATGAGCAAAATAAATCTTTAATTTCTGAGGATTGTGAGACACTGGAATATTACTGCTGTAGAGGAACATTATTATTGGAGAAATTATATACTTCGTTATAAGTAGTATATACTTTTAATCCCCTGAAAAGTTCTGCCTTTCTTTTTTTGAAGACCTAAGAGTTCACAGAAGTTATTCAGTGGTTTGTTTTTCTTTTGAAGTAAGAATATTTTTTTGACTCTGACCTAGAGCCTAATCCAGCATCACTGAAGATAATGGCTGGTTTTCTACTCCTTTGAGATTGGTAAACGTCAAAGTGGTCTAAAAGAAAATCAGGAATAGGAATTTATAGAACTTGGGGTTGGGGGTAGTTTGATGATTTATTTCTTTTTAAAATGGGAAGAGAAATGTGAAAATTGAAAAGATTCTCAAGATTAATGGGAAACACTATTGCAGGGAAAATAATACTGTGTTAAAATAATTTCTGCTATTCAGAAAACAAACTTGCAGTGTATCTGCTGCTAACTCCTTCTCCTGATGCGTTTCAGGGAGACAGAGTAATCCTTCTGAAGCGAGTTGATCAAAATTGGTATGAAGGTAAAATACCAGGAACCAACAGACAAGGCATCTTCCCTGTTTCCTATGTAGAAGTCATCAAAAAGAATGCATCAAAAAGTGTTGAAGACTACCCCGATCCTCCCATACCCCAAAGCTATTCTAGTGACAGAATACACCAGTTAAGTTCAACTAAGGTAAGGACTTTTTCTTCTTTGCTGTTACCCTTCTATGGGGTTAGAAGGACTCATAATTTTTTGGTTAACGTAAGGTAATGCACAATTTATGCCTCAGATGCACAACATTTTCTTTCCTAGGCAGAATTGTGTTGGTAACTTGTTTTTAAAGTATTTTTATAGCCGAGTGTGTGTCTTACATTCTACCAGGATTTGTGCTCTTTTCTTCACGAGCTATTACATTAGTGAGAGTAAAGCCAGGCAAAATTTGGGCAGAGAAATCAAGCTGACAGAATGAAATTAATTTAAGAATCTTGGAATTTGAGCATGAAGGGCATGTCTAGCAGAGTTTTCATAGCGCAGCGTGAAGACATTCCCATCCCACAGCTGTCCCAAATGTCTGTGGTCCCACAAGCTCCCAGAGGGCAGTTTGCCTGGGGACACAGCTCACCAAGATGAGTTCTGTGCCTCTCTCGAATTTAAGGACCACAGCTACCACTTCTGTGCTATAACCTTCCTTCTTTTGCCATTCACATGCTGGAAGGAGGCTGTTGGTACAATAGAGGTTCTTTGGAAGGGTATGATCAGTGACATTCTTGTTTAATTTAGTAGTGAGGGAAATGCCACCACGTTGTCAATGAGCTTGGATCCAGACCTTTATACTTGGAATTTTTCACACTAAATATCTCTTATAGGGTCTGAATAGGGTGTAATTATAAACTTCTTATTTCCCTATTGATCTCTATTTGTTCCACTTGGTTTTGCCCCCTTTCTGCTTTCATGTACTTAGAGACTCGTGTTCATTTAGATGCTTCAGCTTTGAGATAGTTTCCACGTTTATTGGTAGGTTTTGGGGATAGCTACCAAAAGATGTCATTTATAGACAACCGTGGCCTCTGAAAATACTCCTTATGACTAAAGAGTATTCTCTGGTTTTGGAGAGCTGCTAGAACAGGTCTTGCCTGGTTTTCCAGAAGGTATCACAAAGAGAACTATCTCCTCTCCCTTCTGTTCCAACTATAAACTGTTGATTGAAGTAGCATCAAATTCTGTAACTGTAGACTGTGTTCCTAGATAGAACCCCTTATTATTACAGGAATCCAGAGGTTCCTGAAGGCAAATAAAAAGTACGAAGCAACTTTTATGTTCCAAATGATGGAGCTGTCTGGTTTTGGAGATACCTCTCTCCATTTTCTATGGGGCAGGCTGATCCCGAAAGCCTCCTGCAGCTAAAGCTGGTGTTTGTGTAACCACTATAACCCCTTGTTGAGCACAGAGCATTTACATGCAGATTAAAAAACTCTCCCACCACTATTACTAAGTTTAAAAAAAAAAAAAAAGCAAGTTTATACTGGCACTCTTAAACAGACATCTTGTTTCGAAATTAAGCTGCACTCAGACATGGCAACACCAGGTAAGAAGACATCTTGTTCCTGACTACCTGGAAGGACTTCAGCAGTCCTGAAGGTGTTCCAGAGTTTTCCACAGTTACTGATACCGCTTTTCCTCTTCCGTTGGAGTTTTTTGGCACAGATCGCTCCCTGTTGCTAGAACAATTGCACTAAACTTCTTTGGCCTGCTGGCAATAAAAGTAAATAACCAATACAAGTCAGGAGCAAGCTTTAGTCTCCTTAACTTGGCCTAGACCATCTAGATCTTCAGCTTTAGTGCAGCCTGTAGCTACCAGAAACTCAAAATGGCAATATCTCCTCAGCAGCATTATTAACCTTAAAGCCACAGGTTGAAGGCCCTGGTTCAAGAGGAAAGATAAGGGAAAGAGATTGTTTGAGTGTTGCCTGAAAAGGCCTGGCTCTGTTCTATCAGACTTCATTGTATCAGTCTATGCTCTTTACTTGGTACAGAAGGCTCTGTAGCAAATATTTGTCTAACTATAACATCCAGTTATTTGCCTCAAGAAAATTCAAACAGTAGGTAAGTAAATGAATCTTCCTTTTCCGTGACATTAATTTAGCCTTTTGAAATTACTTTCCTGTTCTAAAGCAATACTTAAACTCTAAAGTTGTCCAGATAACTTGAAGAGATGTACATCTAATTATTCTGGATAATTCTAGCAATGAGATCAAAATATTTTTCATTCCGTTTTAATTTTGAGGATACGTAGTAACAAAAATGCATTTTCAGTATTTACTGAAGCAATGGATATCTACTGATGCTGTGTACGTATGACTCCCCAGTCCCTCATTCTTACCAAAGGACGTTTCTTTTACCAGAAGGATACTTCAATCAATATTGTGTAACGGTACTCAAAATATACCGCTGTGTGCTGTGCTGTCAGTGTTTTAAAAAGCATTGTTGACTGCCGACCTTTAACAAATGTTGCTGTTGGTTTGAACCAATAGGGTTACTTTTGAAGAAAAATGCATTCTGTAGCTGCTCACGCCTTAATAAAAGTATGCAATGTATTAAAGATGTTTCTGAAACAGAAATGCTAAGAAAAAGTAGAAGCATTAACATTAGGATAGAGTTGTTATGGTTTAAAAGAAATACATAATGACACCTGAAGTATACTTCTGAAAATGCTGTTCTCAAAATAACAGGAACGGTTCGGGGAAGATTACATTAATATTAATTGTATGATTTAATAACCTGTGACAGGCTCACTGACAGAGTGCCATAAGTAGCATAGCTTTAGGAGATCAAATGCAGGTCGCCTTCATGGACACGATGATTCAGATCTGTCTTAATGTTTGACATTTAAGCTGGGAGCCAGCACCTGATGCGGTTTCATTTTCCAAATGTCTTTCCTGCCGTTCTGATTCATGTAGTAATGATTTCAGACACCCCTGCCCACTGAAATGACACCCTATAAACCAGATGATGGCACAGGCATTTTCCTTTTCCAGTCTACTCATATCCTAGTTCTATGTCATGTTTATTTATTTATTTCAATTCCCATGTTTTTCTTCTTTTTGAAGTTGCCTTCCCGAGCACTGTCCCCGCTTCCCAGACACCTTTCCTCCTCTTGGTCTCACATTGATCAAAAGCCTCTCCACGCTGCCACTAGTGATGGCTTTTCAAGTACTGCTGTCTTTTCACCTTCAAGTGCGTGCACCTTACCTCCTCCACTGTTTCCAGACAGTTTCCTTTGTGACTTAGAGGAACTCAATTCTTTGGCCCTAACAACATCCCCCTCTGTAGCGATCTCCCCAGGTAATAGCACTCACCAAGTTAAGGGTGATCACTTCGTTCCAAATACAGAGGTCTCTCTCAGCTCTCCTACAGCTCTTCCTCTGTCCTTTCTTGTACCTACCTCTGTCTCACCTTCACCCAGCTCATCTCATGACACGGTGTATGAGCACACCAGTAACAATACCAAACCAGGAAAAGATAAAGACTTGAGAGCTATACTTGACTCTTTGGTTATTGAAGTACCTCAGGACTTGTCCGATGCTGCAGGAGAAGGTGAACAGCTTGGCCTTATCAGTAACATCCCTTCACCACGTGAGGGTGGCCCCATCTCCAGAGTGGTAGCTGCAACTGCTGAAAATGATGAGGAAATCTGTCCTGCAGACCTGTCAATTAATACAGGGGATCAGTCAAAGCCTCAAGAATCAGATTTCTACCAAGGAGCAGAAGACACAGCAGAAGAACTCCCAAGACTCTATATAGAGGAAGATGTGGGACAGGACAATTCAGAATTCCCAATAGTGAGTGGAGGAGACTCCATGGTATATTTTGAAGGATACACTCCACCGAATATTGATAAGGTATTTTAACTTCTGAAAAAAAAACTGGCTTCTGTGTTCAGATAGCTTACTCTGGATAATTGTCCTCCGCCTTTTCTTGTATTTACATGTTTGTGTTGAGCACAGGCAGAGTTTTATACTATTGCATTGGATAAAAACTGTCAGTGTCAGGGGATAGTCCCTTCTCGGCAGCAGCCATGGACACCACTGTAAATTCTCTGGTGTATCTGCTCTGCTGGTGCTTTCCCTCCTGTCCAGGCCAGTGAACCATTTTCCTCACTGGCCCATTACATTTTAGAGCTCCATTACAAAGAGCCTCAGAGGGAGGGACTCAGCAGTGGTGCTTCAGATGTGCCACTTCCCTGCCTGGTCTATTTATAGTAGACCCTGTTAACGAGAATGTGACTAATAATAACAGATCAGATCATGTTTGGCAATTAAACAAGTGCTTCCCCCTAAAGCCCTCCCCAGTTCCTCTTTGGGACAGAAGAAGCTGGACTATCCCGAATGTCTGCTTGCCATTAAGCCTCCCAGTCTCCCTACACCATTTGTGTGGTTTCTCAGCACAGTTTTAGAACAGATTTTGTCTGTCCAGCACTTATTTTGACAGACTGTTGAGGCAGTTGCTTTGGCTGGCACATGCCAACACGTTAAGTCAGACACTCAGGACAATATGTTTTAGGCCAAATGTAAAACCAGTTAATTAGAAAGATTTTGCAGGCTGCCTCTACCCTTACTTAACTTTAAAAACACAGGAAAAAAAAAAACAGTAAGAACAGACGTGAAATCCACAGCCACAAATGGCAACTGGTTTTGATTTCTGAGGGAAGAATTTTCTTCCAGAAAAGTAGGCTGACTAATAATAAAATTAGCATCGCATTTGTAACTGTTCAGGTTAGTTACTGACTCCTTATTGAGCATTTTACTGTCCTTCACAGCTGGTTTTATAGCACAATTCTTGTTTTTCTTAAACATTTAAGCCGGCTCTACTTTCTGCGGGAACATCAGGAGCCTCTGATCCTCCTTCCCACCTTTCTCCTAATCTTCCATTTCTCTCTGCGGCGGCACCAGCTTCTCACTCTGCTCCTACACCACCCCCCTCTGCTGCTTCCCTCTCCCCTCCTCTCCTCCCTAAACCCCTCCACCAGCAGGAGAGAGACTCACCACACCTCAAGGTACCTGCACCTCCAGCATGGAGTGTTTCTTCACATGTATTAACTAACTGCAAGGCTAACACTGAGCTTAACCTTTTCAGACGTGTTGTTTCCTGTACTAATATCAAATACCACAGCACGGGGAGCATTAAGATCAGCCACCTTCAGATGGAACACGAGGGGAAACCATAACCATTATGACAGAATGAAACAGCTTATGGAGAAAACAAAGTCTTCACCTCAATTTCGAGCCCATAGCAGGACATCAGTAACTCTTACTTAATCGAAAGAAACAGAATCGTGTTCAAGTCCACAGAAATTAAGCAATATTTCTCGTCTAAAAGTATTTTCAATTTGGCTGCAAAGCTTGGGAGAAGAGTTACAAATGTCACAGCAAAGCGCCACTGCACAAGGTTGTGTTCTAAATCCCAGTTCTCCTACACTTTGTGTCAGCATTGCAGTTCTGTGGCAGAAAAATCAAATCTGGAAAGTTGCTCTAAATAGACAAAGTCAATTCCCAGTCCAGTTTAGACCCAAAGTCAACTCCCAGTGCTGACTTGCAGATGTCCATGTGCTCATGAAAAGGAGAAAAAGTCAGGTAAAAACTTTGAGACACTATCCTAGAGAAAGTGATCATTACATCTATGGCCAAAAATATACTTTTTTTTTTTTTTAAATCTGTCATGTCTTGCAAAGTGTGTTCATGGAAAACCTAGACATAACAGATTTAAAGAAGTCTTAAGGTCTATCAGATCTGTTGGGTTTTTTTCTGAAGTAGGGAAGAGATATAAGGGTTCTTTCCAGGGCATGAATCTTTCATGGATTAAAGTGTGTTTCACCTCAAAGGAGGAGTAAAACACTGTATTGCATTTATTTCTGCAGCTTTGAATAACCCATCAGTCGTGTGGTGCCTTTGATGGCTATTTTTTGCTTAACCTAATTGACAAAATTCAGAAAATGCCTCACCTACACTGAAATTCTTTCTAGGTGACCTTGATATTCCTTGCCCTTTTTTTGTGCAAAACCTGTTAATCCCAGCTGAAAATAAATCAAGTGAATATCTGTTTTGAAAAATCTGCTCCTGGGAACCTCCTGGGCAGCACAGTGCTCTTCACTGGGCATGGCAGGAAGCAAGACCCTAAGGAACCGAGGGAAATGTCTCCATTTTGCAGACACAAGAGCCTGAGGACTGAGAAGAACTAGAGGTCTAGAGGGCTGTAACAGAGGAGCATTTTCAAACCATTTCAAATACGGATTATTTTAAGTCCAGGGAACAGATCCCTTTTTAAATTTGATCAGTATAGACTCATCTGTTTGAAAATTGTTGATACTATTAGATGCACTCCTGACAACAGAACTTTTGCACTCTATTTCCAAAATGAGAGGAAGATTTATTTCCCCCCAAGGGTAAGCAAGCTTTTTTCCCCACAGTCAACACTGACTACCTTGCCAGGATAGAGAGTTGCACTAAAATAAGCGTAGCCAGGTTTGGGCTGTCAGCATTTCTTGCTACTTAGTCTACAGGCTGGACTTGAGAAGGACAGTTCCTATCCTCTTCTCTTTCTGCATGTTGACCGTGTCCCAGTCTCCTCTCAACTGCTACATCAGAAAGAACCCCTTTGCTCCATGTTGGTTGTGGGGAATGTGTCCTCCAAAAGAACAACTCTTCCCAAGGAGAAATGCTGGTGTTTTCCTGCCTCCTTGGCCTTCCTTTTGTTATTCACCCTCTCAGCTCCTAAGAAGGGGCTGTTCTTCTGTCCTGCCATGTTCTACTGGCAAACAGTCACAAATACCAAAGAAAACGTCCTTCAGCACTCCACTACTTTTACATTCCCCCCTACTTGCCCCTACCCCTGAGAATTCACATTTCCTGCACACACACACCTTAAGAGTTGAATTCTGGTAAATATTCTGACAAAACAAGGATTTTTCATTTAAGTACTTACCATCAAGTATTTACTTGCTTTCTAAATGCAAATTTAAGATCTGTGTTCTGTTTAACAGCAAAGAATTACAACATTTGTCATTGGTATTTCCAAGATACTATTTCTGTTCTGTGCTGTTGAGCTTTTCTGCATTATTAACTGAGCTATTTGAGCGGGTGCACTTGCAATAACCCTTCTTATTTCGACTGCATACACTGTGCATGATTAATCTTTTAAGTGTAATGTGTGAGGGCATCTGCCACAGCAGCAAACCCTGGGAGAACAGGTACAGCACCAACAAGGAAAATGCCATACACTAACAGTGCCATTATTTGCACCCGTAACACAATTGCTTTTTTTTTTTTTAAATCAAAAAAAGCATGTCCAGTTTGCATGTACGAATGAAGCAACAAAAAACCCCCACCGTGCTTCATTCTTAAACTCTGTCTTGATGCAGTTTTTGTGGTTTTTCTAGGCTAATTTAAAGAGAGAGCTCTTTGTTATGGGTAAACCTCCTCGTAGCCCAGTGATGACTAAGAGATCCTGCAGCTCACCTCTCCGAGGTCCCAGCTACTCACACAGGGTACGGTACTGGACACCCAGTGTGCAAGAAAAAAAGGTTTCCAGAGATAAAGCAGCCCAATGTCCAGTCTCTCAGTACTTTGCTCCCTCTCCTCCCCCCCGCAAGTGTCTCAGCACTATCAGTACTCTGCATTTTCTTCCTGTGGTGCTTCTGTGCCGTGTCTGAGTAAAGCCAACAGGTCTGTGTGTGCCAAATCTTATTTTATCAACCTGTTTGTTAGTGTGTTGTAGCTCTGCAGTACCCCATCGTATTTCCAGTGCTACAAGATGTAGGAGATCACAGTTCTTTATATTTAGTCATCATTTTTTTTCCTAAACTACTCCTGTTTCAAAGCATTTCTGGTTTATTAAAACTACAGCTTCTAAGAGTCAAAAATGTATACTACATTGCAAGTAAATAGTCACAATTCTTGGGTTTGAACTGTTCTGTTGCTGCTCTATCATGTTCACTCAATACTGTGCTCTTTATCCAAGCACTGTAACTCCAGACTGTTGTACTCACTTCTAAGTCTTTCCCTTCCTCTCTGTAGTATAACAGAAACATAACAGTTTTACCTAGCCAGAAAGTCAGATTATTTAGAGTTTGCATGTGTTTCACTCAAAAAGATTATTTGAATTATGAAAAAAAAAAAAACAAACAAACAAAAATACCCCAACAACCTGAACTCTATAAGAATGAGAATTTATGGGTTATGTTTTACTTTCAGTTTAGGATAAGTCACTCTTTGCTTTGGTTTCTTACCACTTAGCTCTTAAAACTGGTAATGGGATTAACTCTTTTCCCTACTCTGGCTGCTGCTGCTGCTTTTAGATTATCGTCTTTCTGGTGTCTCTCTTTTATAGAATTTGAATTTTTTTAACTTCAAAGTCTGGGCTTTTTGGCAGGCCTCTGTGTGCTACCAGGTATAAAGGACAGGGCTTGCTTCATTACTGAAGAGAGATAATTCAAACACAGGAAGGCCAGGATTCTTGTATTTGCTTATCAACACAATCCCTAAAAAAGTCTAACTGGGAATAAGATCCATAAAAAAAAATGGGGTTAAGTCCTATTTTCATGTTGTGTGTTACTCCAAATGAATGGCTTGTAATCCATACATTGAGAGGACTGTATTGGTCAGTGTTTAGTGCATTTATGTCTTTAATTCCAAAGCTTTAAGAGCACAAATTGTATACCTGATTGGCATGTCCAGGATTATACAGAACTACTACATGCAAGCACATCTCAATCATGCCTGAAAATCAGGTGTACAGCTGGGACCACCAACTTGACTGCACACTTTTTAATGGTTTGGGGATTAGGCCCTACAGTTTTTCCCAGCAAACAGGACAGTGGAATGAACTGAGCCATCGCTGGAACCTAGAGATCCTAATCAACAGGAGCTACCCACAGGGTGATGCCTTTCATGATGTCCCTCAAGCACAATTAGCCAGACCTGGCAACATTCCCCATTCTCGTTAATGCCACTGTATATAGGAATGAGAGTTTAGAAAGGGGAAAGAAAAGGGAAAAGAAAACATAAAGAAAGCTTTCTGATGTCAGAAGGGATACTATTGAGGAATGCATTCGGGTAGAGAGGAGCTCCAAGGGCTCCCTGTTCAGACACAGCACAGATTACTTCACTCCAGTTTTCCCAGATTCTAATTCCATCAAAGTTTTCCCTCATCTCAGTTTTTTACCATGTGTTTCTACAGTAATTAACCAGCAATAAAACGTTTTAAAGCATTGAGGCATTCACAGAAAAAGAAGATAATAGTGACCTACCTGATTTTTTCCTGGCTTGGTATATGTTCATAGCACCAAATCATTCATTGTTTGCAAGAAAAATCCTTAACCTCGGTTGAGTTCTCTTGCGTCTCGGAGTATCTTTGGCCTTCACCTCAGTTATGGACCTGATGAAAGATTAGCAGAGTGTAAGGTCAGATCTCCATTCAAATACCAAGCAAACTGCCCAGAGCAATGTTCTCTTCTCACCTGACAACCCAGCTGTTGAAGGGGCTTTACTGAGAACTGAAATAGCTAATTTACAATCAGTATTGTTGGATTCTTCAGTAAAAGTTACCCGTCGTTTTTGTACACCAGCAGAGAAGAGTTAAATGAGGGAGAGGAGAGATGCAAAGAGCATAACCAAATATATTTTTTTTTGATTCTGAAAACCTCTTTGCCACTTAGCTGTCATTAATATGAGTAACAGTTCTGTAATTTACCTGCCTGCATCTTTAGGCACTATTTTTGGAATTATACTCTACGGACTGGAAAAAAAAAAAAAGAGGAGAATGTTCACAATATTTTCTGCATGTACACGAGCAAACACAATGAAAAGAAATTTAACTACTTCAGTTTCATCTGGAGATGTTGGGGAGGGGGGAAACAACAAACCACAAAACCAAAAAACAAAGCACACATAGTGCTTTTTAGCATTCAATTGATACCATCAGGCCACGGGTTGTTTACTGCAGCCTTCTCTCATAGAAGACTGTGTCATCTTCCAGAACAAACTGAAGCAAGGTGGACTGAAATAGCCAAACCTGGGAAAGACAGAACCATTGAGCAACAAGAGAAATCCCATGGCTTCAGGGTCAGGTTGCAGTTTACTCAATTCATGAAAGAAAATGCCGTGAGCTGTGTTGGATACCCAGACTCCCAAAACAGATAGGGTTCCCAGACCAGTACCAGTCCCTGCCACACGACCGTAGGGCATCCTCAGTCAGCACAGAACATGCTCCCTGCTCACGCCAAGAGCTCTCCCAAGCAGCTGCTCCTGCCCTGTTCCCAAACCCAGCCAGGTTCTGACAGGCAGAAGTTAGATACGATACGGTTAGATAGGATGTGGTTTCTGTAGGAGGTTAATATTTATCATTTCCATTGCGTCCAGATTAGTGGTGGGTAATGCTTCATTAAGAAGGAAAATAGTTCCCTTCATAGAGCTTTGCACTGGAAATACAAACTACTTTTTCCTCTGAAGTCACAGCGTTAATTGTTATTTTCACACAATTACATGAATTCCTTCAAAAAGTCGTTCTGCTCTTTGCCATCCAGCAGCCTGCATGGCTTTGTGCTCCCCCTGGAGATGAAACAGAATTAATTTAAGCTTAGCATGTTGTGCCTGCCAAGTTAGTACTCTGTGGATGTGTGTGTAATGTAAATTGGTATGTTGTTTGTCTATGAATACTCTAAATTCTGCCATTACGTATAGGAGATTTCATTTCTGTTTATCTAAAAATATACTTCACCCAAGAAACGTATAATGTTCCTCAGTTGCATCTGATTTTTCTAACGCTATTTCTGTTTTGCAGCAAAGAGGCAGCAGGGTTGTGTTCCAACTTTCTGCTCCACTATAAATAGAAGGGACCGTTGATAAAGTTCACAGCTTTGCTTTAGTTTTCATTATGGCCTCCAAAAAACCAGATCTTTAAACTGCCAAAATTATCCACTGCTTGCCATGTCTCTTGAGACTTTATTGTGAGCTGGAGGGGAGGGAGGTGGTGTTTTATGCATGGTAGAATACGAACCCCTAAGAAACTCTCTCTCTCATGCCCCTACCCAACTAGCTGCACCTCAGACTATAAATCTTTATCACATTTCAAATCATTTCATTTCAGCCACAGCGCCCTGTGCTTGCTCATGAAAACATACACGGTGGGGGGGAACCGTAAGTATATTTCTCGTCTACTAAACCAAACCCCAAGCCTTAAGCAATAGCCAGCACATCGGCAAATAATTTGTTAACCTGCCAAGTGCAATTATGGAGAGATTTTGGAAATTTGCAGATAACCGCATGGTGTAGGAAGACATCCAAGGAGGTCCCAGAGGGCAAAGATTTAGTTGTTTAATTTACATCCAGCTCAGACAGACGTGCCAGCTTACAGATCCCCATCGTTCCTACTTAAAAGGGATAATCCTTTTGTAAAAATAAAGTTTGACTTTTTGTTATTCTCTCCATTTTTACATCTCAGCAGAATGCCAGTTAAAGACTTAGCATTGATTCAACTCATCTGCTTTACTGCCTTGACATGAATTATTCAGAAACAGTTCTGGATGTGAACAGAGAGAAAAAAAAAACTTGATAATGTTGATCACAGGAAACACAGTCTCACACTTTTTTGGCATAATTTATATGTGCAATTTAAAATTTAGATACAAGAAAGCCTTTTTGAAAACTGACTTGATTCTCAAGTCTACTTTCCACAAACAATGTAAGCACTTAAGATAAAACAAGTGAATGCCTTTTCAGTGCTGACTGTTAAAGACTTTCAGTTTTGGGGCTTTTTTTCTTATTGGTCCATTCCCCCAAGTCTTGCACTTGGGTCCTGCTTCAGTGATCCCTGAAATCAGAAGCCAATTCTCCTCTAGCACCAGAGCACTTTAGAGTATGATCTAGTAGATGAATTCCCTTAAGTGTAACTAAGGCCTAGTATCTAAAAATATTTAAAATTTTAGCTTTTCGTCAGTTGAAGAAATGGCAAAAGAGAAGAGAGGAGCAAAAAGTTATCAAAAAACTATGCCGTAGATAATATTGAACCCAAAATGTCCAATTTTCATTCTATCTCACTAAAAACCACAAGTTCCTGTGGGTATTGGTGAGCGTACTGAGGAATCAAACTCTTTTTTGTAAACAATATTTATCAAACTAATTATGTTCAAGATAGTTAAAGTAGTTCGTTATTAAGTTATTTAGTCCTAAAACCAAAAATAGAAATATATTTTAATTGCCAACCAACCATTCTTTGTCTTGAATTCTGTTACTGTTGGTAATATTTTTATATATTATGTATATTTAAGAAATTCTTAGAGCAGCAAAAAGAGATGAAATGACTAGAAAAGAGTTATTAAAATGGATTATCTAGAAATGACTAAGATTAGATTTTTAAAGTATAGAGAGTGCTAATTGAGAAGTTCTTGTTACTGTATTTGAGTAACTATTTGGCTTGAATCCTATTCCTGATGCATTACATCTGCAACTCTTGTATTTTGGAAGCTGCATTTAATCAGTTTTGGAACATCATCACAGCTCTGTTTTCCTGGAATAATGATTAGCATGACAGAAAATGTTATTGCCATTTAGTTCTTTGCACAGATTGGTCTTACTCTGCTGCACAAATTACTAGAGATGATTGCTTAAATAACTGATTCCGTTCTGTTCTGTTAGTGGATTAAAATTTAAAATTAGACTTTTCAGACTTGGGGAGATAACTGCCAGTCATGAGAAATTAAGCTAAAATAAGTTTTTATTCTTGGAACGGTGTCTTTACTTTTTCTCCAAATCAGCAACATGAAAAAATAAGCGTAGTTTATTCAAGACGACCATCCTTACGCTAAGCACAGCACCAGGCTGGATTTAGGATTTTCAAACAGGACTTTCAAGAACAGGAATTTTTTTTACCAAAATCAACATCTCCTTTAACCCACAGAAACTTTGCATGAATGATACAGAGCTAATGGAAATACTCAGTTCCAACTCATCAAAGGGGGAGTTACTTTGTTTTTACTGGGGGAAGTGAAATGGCATTAAGTTTTTCCATTCAGTGAGCTGATGTTCAAAGGGAAAAATGGATGTGATTATTTTTTTTTTCCAATATTTTTAAATTAAAAATATTGTCTTTGTACAATTTCTGCTCCTTTACACACAGTCAGTCATAGCTGGGGCACAGATGGTGAGAAGAATTTAAAAAAAAAAGTCAGATTCTGATTTCTCAAGGGCTTTTGCAGCAATCTCCCTGTAGGCATCCACCCCAGCACCTTCACTTCCCTAACTGTTCAGTTTAGTGCCATTCTTTCCATCCCAAGAAACTCAATTAAAAACTGACAAGGAACCAAAGATAATAAATTTAGTAATCTCACTCCTCTTTCCATTTACTTGCCTCACATCCTTCAATCTGCAGCCCTTGGCCTGGGGGGAGGTACAGATCAGTGTCTGAGCACTGCCTGAGTTTCCATCCCTGATTGGCTTCAAGCCTCTCCCTCACTTTCAGAGGGATTTTATACATAGATGTATATCTTCAAAAATAAATTATACATAAATATATGAATATATAATAAATAAATAAAAATGTATTCATGTATTTACATCAGGGGCAGGTTAACCAGACTCCCCGTTAGAAGTCCTCTGTTTTGGTGACTCAACTGAAAATAATGCTAAAAAATAACAGTAATAATAATACAGGCAGTCCCCAGTCTTTAATATCTGATGAGTCCCCTAAAAAAAGTTTTTATTTATTTACTATGATAAGTACCTAATCCTGAAGTCCACCAGGGAAAATAAACCCTTTTCCTATATTCACAAGAAGTGTTACTTATTACTTAATGTTAAAGCCAGCTCCTTTACTTCAGCAAAGGTGCAAAGAACTCTTACTTCTTTTTAAAATGCGTCATTTGTCCTATTTAAGGTTTCAGGCTCTATATAACTATACTCCTAGGAACGAAGATGAGTTGGAGCTCAGAGAGGGAGATGTCATTGATGTGATGGAAAAGTGTGATGATGGATGGTTTGTGGGTATGTTTTTCATTTGGTTTCTTTTATTCCCCCCCCCCCCCCCCCCCCCA
>BJBW01013777.1:0-25247 GCA_004320125.1 Scolopax mira | reverse complement strand
CATTGCCCTTATCATCCTGAGAACGAGCAGTTTGCTCCACAATATGCTGTTAATTTCAGAGAGTTAGAGGAGGCCTAACTAAAACGAAACAATAGTCTGATGATTTGGAGTAGATAGCTGACATTCAGCAGGTAGGTTGGTATTTTTGTCACATCTCTCATGACTTTTTCTGCCCCAGTTGTTCCAACAGTTTCTCATAGGCCATATTTTACAGATCTTCCCATTATCCTTACTATTCTATTTCAGGTTTTCTATAGATTTTTTCCAGAGTGGTGCAAGCCCAGTACTACAGCTGCAACTTTACTGCTACCAAGAAATGTAATGCTGAGTATTACAGATCTCAGTCCTTTATATATCTCAGTATAAACTTTGCCTAAATGAGTCATATTCTATCTGTTCTGCTTCTTATTGTTACAGATAAAATACCGTGTCAGAAAAATCTCTTTCTTATTTACATTTAAACTATGTTGTTATCCCTCCTTTCTCTTTTCCCACTTTCTGGCTTTCTAGCTATGCACTCCAATCCCCTTAAATCCAGACAAGCTAAGGCTGCCTTTCTTGCACATATTTGTATTGCACTCGCTTCTACACATTTTCAACCTTTCTGGTGCCTTCCTTTTCCCTCAGCTCAATTTCAAACTTCTTGGACTGATCTTTAGTATTCTGTTACACTATCTTTTCCAGTATTATAAGTTTCCAACATCTTTATTTCTCTCCATTGTTCTTGTAAACCTTTATCTTCCCATTTGTCAATTTTTCATGCGAGTGCCACAAATGCCTTCACAGTTTTTTCCCCATACTATCTCAAATGCAAACCTGCGAACTAAAACAGCAAAAAAAATCATACTCTAAACTGCATTCAAGTGATTGTTGGGGGCTCATGTTTAATATTTTCAGTACCAAAACCTTAATAACTAGAGTTTTTCACAATCTGGGCAGACATACACACTTTATTTAAAACAAAGCATGTACTTACACACCGTGAAACGATTATCTGCCAGCTAGTGTAGCTTTTACTAGTTATTAGGATTGTTTGACCCTGAGATCTTATTTCAGCTGCTTATAACTTTGCCACCTTTGAAATTTTTGATCTGATGTGTTACCAGTTGGGGGTCTTCTACCCACTAAGCAGCTGTGGACAACTACCAGCATAATGCAGCTGTTTCTTGGAAAGAGATTGAGAATACTCTGCAGATATTTTGGGGACTTTTTCTTCGAAAAACAGGGCAACAAAACATCTTTTTTAATAAAAAAAACTCAAATCTCATTTAGTCAAAGGCTGTATTTGCTACTTTTTTGATAGACTAATGTAAATTTGGGTCAGGAAGGGGGGAGAAGGGGCCAAGACTTCCTAGAGAAATTCTGTTTTGTAAAGCCAGACTGAGGGAGACTGTAGACTGTAAAGAATCGAGTACAGGAAAGAGCGAAAGAACCTCATACGCTTTCTAGATTTATGTAGTTAAACACAAAAGCTAAGCTGTCAGAATCATATGAATCCCTACCTATCTTTTAAGTATGTCAATAAAACAATTAATCCTTTCACTGAATAATTTCAGTAAAGCTTCTCAAACATTACCTATGTGCAACTTGCCATGCTATGAAAGTTCTAGAACTAATTTGTCACTGTTTGCTCAAGTATGATATTGAAATGAGATCACTGTCACTTGTTCTCATATTCAAGCACAAAATAGCATTGAAGTTTCTGTGGGATCTCTACTGTGTTTAAAAGGGGGTTGTACAGGCTGGTGTGTCAGGCATGTTCTTTTCACCTTTGGATGACTCAGAGGAGTGGGGCTTCACAGTTGACAGAAGTGGCTTCTTAGAAGGCTCGTGGAGTGTAAAGATAGGGATGGGGGAGAGGGAGAAGGTAAAGCTACTCCATAGATTGTCCTGATACATGAAACAGGAGGTTGTGGAGCTTCCATCCTTGAGACAGTCAAACCTTGACTGGACACAGCCTGAGCAATCTGCTCTGCCTGGGCCTGATTTGAGCAGGGAGAGGGCTAGAGATCTATAGAGGTCCCATCCAACGTCAATTATTCTAAGATCCCACACTTAGACAAGCTAGCTACAGCAAGATGACAAAACAATTTATGCTGTGGTCTTAAGGGGAAGAACACTGTCAATGAAAGAGCCTCGGTGAACCTGGGAGAGGCAGAAAAAATTGGCGAAGTAGTTAAGGTAGAAAGATGAGAGGGAAAGTAGAACATCTTTTCACAGTTTCTGTATTATTACTTGTGGATTAAATAATTTCTAGGTAGATCATGAGTTTTTGAAAAATACATGTAAGAATGAGAGAATTAGTGACCCTTAGTAACAGCTAAACTTCTGTGGTTTCACTGCCCTAGCACAGTGAAATAATAATACAATAGTGAAATATTAATAATAAAATAAGGCCAAACATAAAGGTGAAAAGTGATTCAGTGTGTAAGATTTTGTTAAAACAAATGAAGAGCTCTGGACATGCAATTAGGTTAACCTAGGATCTGTGTCAATGTCCTGGATGAGTTAATAGGCTTTAATAACCCTGACCACCCTCAGCTTGGGTGTCCCCATATCCTGCTGCCCAAGGGCCAAAGAGCCTCACTTCAGTTCAACCCCGGGGCCTTCAGTCCATGCTTGATATACTGTAGGTGTGGGTGGCTCCAGGTGTATTGCAGTTGAGCCTGGCCATGGACCCTCTTGATCTTGACCTCAACCCATGGACTGACTTCCTCAGTGGTCAGTCACTGCCACTGAGTCACTGAGGCAGTCAGATGATCTGCCTCATCACCGTGGTCTTGACTGGTGATTGCTGGGCTTGTGTCCAACCCATGTTATTGTCACTGGACTTGACCCCAACTTGTGTTTCTGGCTTGCCTGTGGTGATAAGGCAAGTCTGAAATCTTGTTTGATGACATTGACTCTTGGCTGGGCCTGCCCTGCTCACCTTGCCTAAGCCCTGAGACAAGCACAGTCAGGGCTGGCCCATGGCTGTGTGAGGTCTTCTCTGGCAATTCCTCCTGAGTCATCAGCCTGACCCTGGTTTTGGGTGTCCTCACTGTGCTGGCTAGCCCTTGACTCCTGAGTGAACCCTCCTGCCAGAGCCCACCTGGCAGCTGCTGGGGACTGCCTCATCACCATAGATTTGTCTTCCCTGGCTTCTGGACTGACCCCGACTCCCATCCCCAGGCTGCTCTGCTCATGGTCCTCAGGGGCTGGGGGACGGGGGCCCCAACTGTCCTGTTGGTCTCACCATGCTGGGCCATTGCTGCTTCCCCAGGCTGTGACCCCAGCCTTCCACCAGCACCAGCATAGCCATGGAGAGGTGTCAAGATTACAACTAGACCTTGCAGCATATTGTCACGCTTTCCTCCTTCCTGCTGAAGAGCCACGAAACTGTGAAAGCCAAGAGTATTCACCCACGGAAGCGCGTTTGATCTGCAGCCAGGTCTTGCAATCTAACAGCCTCTCTGTGATAATGTTCTGCTTATACATTAGTTGCTAATTTTTGTGTGATTGTAAAGAGAGAGCGCTGAAAGTAGTTAAAACAGAGACTTTCATGCTGTGGCAATAGCTGCATGCTTTTGAATACCATCGGCATTGGATTTAATCCTTAGGCATTATAATTATGTGAGGGCTCATTCTCTGTAAGTTTGCTCTAGTTTGTCTTCCCTTTCACATTTATATTATAATATTTTGTACTTTTCTTCTAGGCTTGAATAGGAATATTGTATAGGCAAGCGATTGGAGTCTGCTCTGTGTTCCAGTGGGTGTAATTCCACCAACTCTGGCAGTTACTAGGATTCACTATAATTTAATGGCAATCAGAATTTAATATTGGGGGTTTTATTTAAAAAAAAAAAAAAGTAGCTCTAGATGTTCATTCCATAGACTTTTTTTTCCTGCCAGAATATAAATTAACGTGTTGTTCTATTTTTTCTATTTCACATTTGGATTTCAGAGCCTTAACATCCTAAGAGTGATTTTATTCTCTTCATCTTCATATTAGCAGATAACTCAGGTAGGAAATTAAAAAAGAGCTGTGCAGTGAACAAAAGGCATTTACAGGCCTGGTAAGCAAGGAACCTATCCTTTGAATATAAATGTTTGCATTATCATCTTTATTGACAAACTAATGGAGAAGCACATATTTCTTTATATTTCTATGAGTTAACCACCTATGAAGAGTTTTGAAAACAAACACCTCTTGGTAAGTAATAATTGGAGATTATTGATTTTTAATTTATGTAATCTGTGCTCCTTCAGGAGTTTAGTCCCCTATACAGCCCATAAAGATTGTACTAGTTTAAGAAATTAATGTTGAACTGTCACATGAATAGCATAGTTTAGTTAGCAGCTGCTGAAATGAAGTAGTCAGAGCTGGATCATACTGTATGTAAAACTAAGTTAATTAAGCAGTAACATGAATTAATTCAGAGGAATACAAGGATTAAAAGTAAGAGAATGAAATACTCCCATTTGTAGGAATCATACACAAAAAGCATGTACACTCACATTCTGAGCACTAGCATGCACACAGACACACACACACAAAATTGTCCACAAAGACAATCTGTACTTAATAATATAGTAATGTTTAGGTACTTTGAGTCAGACAGAGTACTGATGAATTTGTGATTTCTGCTATAATTTGTGGTTTACTTGCATTCTGTTTCTTATGCCACCCCTCTTAGTTTCAACAGACTTTTTCAACTAAAAAAAAAAAATCAGCCATAAGCTTAATGTGTAATGCCTGAATTGGCATTTTTTCCTGCTGTCTTTGAGACAGATCATGCATGCCCTAGATATAAAAAGGAAGACAAGAATAATCCTCAATACAGTAATTATTTGTTCCTTTTAACTTAGGTTTGATACTATACTCCATTTGTGCTTTCTTATGTTAACATATAATACTGTTTATATTACCTTGCAATAGTTTGCAATATTTTCTGTTCATAGCTTACATATTTAAATTACAGCTCTAAGAAAACAGCATGGAAAATGCATCTTTGTCACCTTTCGTTGAAATCTGGGAGTTTCCTGAGCTTCCTCTTCTGTACTGCGTTTTTGGCTGCCTACCATGGTCGCTCCTGTGCTTCTCTTGCACTTCTCTCTGCAGCCACCACACTTTCCTTGAGAGAACCTGGGGTAGCTCCGAACTGCACAGCGGAATTCCCACTTCTTGTACTTAAAAGAAACCTGAGCAAAGGTCATGCCAAGTTGTTGTTGTATGAATGTCCCAAGGGAGGTTAAACATCAGCTCAAAGCAGTCTGCTGTGATAAAGCCAGTTAGCAGAGGAAGTCCCAAATCTTGCTGGGCTATTTTTCTTTTCCAAAGCAAAGCGCATCCCTTGCCCCCTCCCCCTTTTTTTTTTTTCCCCTTGCAGCATTTCAATATGCTTGTTATGCTGTGCTGCAGGAAACAGATGCATTCTTGTTAAGGCCGGAGATGAATGTCAGGATTGAACGAGCATTGATGAAAAAGGCTTTTGTTTGATCTGTGCTGTCCCGCAGTAGAGCTATGGCAACAACTTCAGTTGGGTACATGAACCGTATCACTGCGTACCGGCTCGAATCGTGGCATCACCTGAGTGACAAACACGCCACTGTCTGCAGGACAGCTGACAAAGGGTATTGTGCTTTTTGTTTAATCAAAAGCATTAGATTCCAGTCAATTCAAAATTGCAAACCACAAGAAAACTAGGTGTATGCGAAATGCAGTATCACTCTTGTCTTCATTCAAACTGAACAATTTAGTGACATTGTTATTTTAGAAATGTTTTTCTATTGTAGCTTAAAAAAAATCAGTACTTCTGAATTTGAGCTCTATATGATGCTTGGTGATGTCATCTTGGTTTGTGCATGTATTTAAAAAAAGAGAAAAAAAGCCAAGAGTGGATACACTGCACCAAAAGAAAGGTCACAGGCATTCTTCCTATAGCTGTCGGTGTCCCCTAGGATGGGGGTCTGACACAGCAGAGCTGATCCAATAACCACCTTCTGCTGAGAGGGGTGGTCTTGCTCTCTCACGCACCTGGGAATGGGCACTCCAGCTGTTGGGGTGGCTGGGGGAGCAGACTGGTCTCTTCTGGCACCAGGGAGCTGTTACTTGCAGCTTGGGTGGTTCTTCTGCCTCCATACAAGAGTAGGTCCAGCAGTGAGTGAGAGGTAGCACTGTACTAGGAACCGGGTAACTGGGTAGGTAAGTCAGAAGGATCAACCCCTGGTAGGTTTTTATTTCTTTTACCAATGCAAAGGAGTCCTCATGGAGAAGGAAAATCACTTTCAGTTTCAGAACCACAAAAATTCTCACTTCTAGACGGCTAAAAATGGTCGGTATATCCAGGACAAACAGTACCATATACTGCTCCTGTAACAGCCTATCAGCCATACGGAATTTGCTCTCAAATGGCCTCAAGCGTTGGTGCT
Organism: Scolopax mira; assembly: GCA_004320125.1. NCBI lineage: Eukaryota > Metazoa > Chordata > Aves > Charadriiformes > Scolopacidae > Scolopax > Scolopax mira. Next base: position 18,836 of record BJBW01013777.1, on the reverse strand, counting down.
ACCTGCCTTTGCAAGAAGCAGTCAGTGCCTGCACGTTTTCATGAGCAGCAAACGGTCATCCAGAAATTCTGCAAATAAAGGTGGCAAGTTCTTTGGGTAGTGACTGGCCAACACTGATGTTTTAGGGAAAAAAAAGCTCTAGGTTAATCTGTGGTGAAACAGCACAAACCCCACCAGTTTCCCTAGGTTTCTTAATGAAGACACAGGCAGATAGATATAAGCCATTTTGGATGTGAGGACTCTTAAAGCATCAGTTGTCATAACTGAGGATTTTACAAACATTTCCAACTATACTTGAAATTTAAATAGATGCTTTTCTGGACACAGTTCTTGCTCCTCAGCCTAAGTCTGGTGTGTAATAATCAACACGCATGAGTAAAGGTATCTTTATAGGATCAAGAGGAGCAGAACATACTCCACTTCCCCACCCTGCCAAAATTAGGTGTATGCAAGGCCAAAGCTAGCAGGTCTTTTCTCTGAGCCCTCCATATACTTGGTCTCTTAAGAAATCCAGTCTGAATCTATTTTTCCATGTACAGCAAGGAAGGGGGGTGGAGAGGGGAGTAAAGGGATTTGGGAAATGGAAGGGCAACCGTTTTATCTATTTTGTCACTAAACTGACCAACCGCTACCTGTTTCTGAAGAGACCAGAGAGTGATTCCCTGAAGCAGCTCCTGAAACTTGCAACAGGAGGATAACGTTATCTCATCTAAATATGCAAAACCTATGGCTACTACAGATGCTATTCACAGCGTGGCACAGTCACCCTCCTATGGTCCTATATTGCTCCTATAATTATATATTGCTTAAAAATGTGCGGGAAGCACCTGTTTCTCCCAGCAGCTACCTATCTGCTGACCGCCTTGTTGCCGGCTGTCCCTGACCCCAGCTCCAGCTTTCAGACGACTGACATCAACCCTCACCACCTCCCAATTCAGGAGTGTGCATTTACACTCTTTTGCCCCACTCAAGGCTCCACACCGCCGCGGTTCACGGGCCCTTTACACCCCTGCGGCAGGCGGGAGCCCTGAGGGACGCCCCTCAGGCGCACCTCGCGGGGCAGCGCTGATCCGCCTACGGGCCTTTCGGATGAACCACCGGCGGCGGGCCCGGCTCGGCCCCGCAAACCTCCTCAGGCGGCCGCAGCCGCCGGCCCAGGCCTCGGCCCACATTCACCGCCAGCAGCACAGGCCTCGCCCAGGAAGTGGCTCCTCCTCGCCCGGGGCTTCCTCTCGGCTCGAAGGAAGGAGGCGGACGGAACTCCCTTCCCGCAGCCCCGCGGCCGCCCAGCACTGCCCCGCCGCCCCGCCTCCCCCCGCTACCGTCTCGGCCCGCACCGGCAGCCGCCGCTCGTCCCCCCGCCCCCCCGGAGGCCGGCGTGTGGGGCCGCGGGCCCGCCCCCGCGCGGGGCGGTGGGTGCTGCGGCCGCCGCGGCTGCTGATTGGCTGCCGCCCCGCGAGGCGGCTCGCGGGGCTGCCGTCTCGCGCCACTTTCGCGGCAAGGCTTGGCGCCAGCGGAGCAGAGCGGGGGCCGGGCCCGGGCGCCATGGCTGAGAGCGGCGCTCGCAGCCGGGACGGTGAGGCCCGCGAAGGGACGGGGACCGCCCGGGGCTGCCGCTACCGCCGTCGGTTGAGTTTTAGCCGGAGGGGGAAGCGCAGCGGCGGGGAAAGAGGGGGTGGTGGGGAGGAGGGCGCGCGCGCGCACCGGGAGCGCGCCTGCGCGGCGGGCAGCGCGCTGAGAGGGTTCCCCGTTACCCCCCCTGCCCCGAACACCCGGGGGGTGTCCCGCGTAACCCCCGGCCGCGGGGTGACTTGGCGGGGCGGGAGCCGCCGCTGCCCAAGCGAGGGGGAGCCTCTCCCGGCGGGCCGGAGCGGCGGTTTTGGGGCCGGGGTAGGGGGGAAGGTTACACCCGGGAAGACCCCGAGCCCTGCCCCGCAGCGGTTCCCCGCACCGGCGCTGTTTTTCCACAGCCGGTGGTGAGGCCGGGTTATCCCGGGCGGGTGTGTGGGCTGGCCGCCCCTAGCCCGGGGACCCGCCGCGGTGGGGAGGGGAGGGGAGGGGTGGGGGGGAGGCGAAAGTAGCGTTTGTCTCAGGAGCAGAGTGCCCCGGCTGACAGGAGTGACAGAAAATCTTGCATAAGGGCACCCAAAGTGTCGCACCTCCACGCTTCTCCCGCATCTGGCACCAGGCAGCATAAATGCCTTTTTTTTGTTTGGTTTTTTTTTTATGTTTGTGGGTTTTTTTCTTATAGCCCCTCTCAGCCCTTAGCAATACAAATCCTCGCTTATTTCTTTCCCCTCTTGTGAAGAATTTGGCCTCCTCCTGTCATCAGGAAGTGACCGGTCTTCTCCTCTGGCCGTGGGTCTCCTCTGCCCTCCTGCAGCCCAGGGCATCAGCCTCTGGCCCCTCGCGCCAAACCACTTGTCTTGGTCCTGGGCTGGTGGCCTGCTTTCAGGGGGGTGGATTGGGACCATTGGGTTCCCTGTGGTCAGGTAAACGTGTCCCATCACCCCCAAAAATCAAAAGGGAGGGGGAAAAAGGTTTAAGAGAAGTGCTGGGGCTGTGCTGGGGATCTTGTCAAGCATAAGAGGAAATGGGATGGGAGTCTTCTGCCGTCAAATTAGTAGTTTCTCTCAATCGAGCTGCACTCTTAAACACTGTGAAACAGCCTTACAAAAAAAAAAAAAAAAGAAAAAGAAATTACTGCTTTGTAGCACCATAGGCCTTTTCTCAGTCTGCCCCTGAGTTGTCATGGAGACATGCAAAATAAAAAGGAGCTGGAAATTCTCAAGGAAAGAGTTGGGGGGATCCTTTACAGATAGGGATTGATGAGATTTGAGAGATGCTTTGGAAATCTAGGTGGTAGCTTCTTGCTGACTGCGAATTGGCAAGAAGTCTGTTTGACCTCTCTGTCTGTCTGAGACCTGTGCCTTCAGTGCAATTGCAGAACTGGCTTATCTAGAGCCATCCATGACTCTGCTTTTAGCCAAGTAGCTCTCTCTTCAACACAGAGGTGATTTTTAACAAAACTGCAGCTATCTAGTCATGCATCGCTGAACACCAAGTACCACGGATAACAGCAGCTCGTTACTAAAGTTAGTTTTCTTTCTCTTTTTTAATTAATCGCAGCTATGCCTCAGTCTGAAAGTTTTGCAGCATCACGTTCTAAACGTGAGAAGAAGTCTAGAAGAGGCCAGCAAGAAGCACTGGAACGTCTGAAAAAAGCCAAAGCTGGCGAAAAAATAAAATATGAGGTGAAAATTTCTCATTTCTTTTTAATGAAAAGTGTATGTGAGCTGAGATGCTTAACTACCCTGTTTATATATATATAAAAGTTATGGGAAACAGAATTTGCCCTTCAGATCAGCTTTTTTTTTTAAGATGTATGTATTTTGGGATGTAAGTAATTGTTTTGTGACTTTCTTTTTCTTCATTTATTTGTTTCTTTCTGTTTTCAAAACGAAACTGATTTTATTAGCTGCAGTCAAACATACTTGATATTGCTTGGTAATTACCCACAAAGGAGGACCAACTTTTGAAATACACTTGTATTATTAATGTTGTGATATGAAGTACTTTTTTTTTAAAACTGCAAATGATTTTATGCTTTAAGTTCATTTCAGAGCTTCAGTGACTGAAATCCATTAATGTCACAATGCTGTGTTTCCACAAAGAAGCCAAAATTTAAGCATTTAACTGGTAGAACTGACAGCTGGCAATGTAACATTGGTACTGCCCAATGAATTGTAACACCAACAGGAAGTGACTTCTGCATTGAGGTGGAAAAATCTAAAGAAGCCTGAAGAGCTTAGATCATTAACACGCAAATTCACTCTGAGACACGGAAGAGCATCTTCATCATTATATTTGGGCATGTCAAATCACCTTCCTTTTCATTGAGCTCCTCTTAGTGTTTGAGTGTAGAGCCAAAGATCAGAAGGCTCCATTGCTAGAAATGTTTGGCTTTTTTTTTTTTTGTAATGTGAAATAAGCAATAAACCGATGAAATCTGTGCCAGTGCTTCAGTAGATTTTTAAGTTTCAGTATACTGTGATGATTTTAAAAATTGATAGCTTGTCTTTTGTCACTGCCAAAAAAGAAAACTTAAACTGAATGAGTCACTGCCCTTACTAGTTGCAAACAATGTAGAAGTGTAGGAAAACATGCATTTCTTGGGAACTTGATATTCTTACTAATGACCTATAATAGAATGCAACGGTACAGGAGCTGTTAATCTTCATCATACCTTAACTGTAGGTTGAAGAGTTCACAAGTGTTTATGATGAAATAGATGAGGAAGAATACTCCAAGATGGTCAGAGAGCGTCAGGATGATGACTGGATTGTTGATGATGGTAAGTTAAGATTCACTTGGAAAGTTATTTTGGTTGTAGTGTTATAACCCAGTTAGGCTTCGTAATGTTCATGACTTGAGATAAGTTGTAGTTACTACAATTCTTACAAATTGTTTTAGGAGACAAGAAAAATTTAAGTGTTTATATGGAAATTAATCTTTTGCGTCTCACAGTAGTATATTAGGATGGTAATAAAAATATTTTTTCCGTTAAGAACTGGTTTTGAAATTTTATTTCCATTTAACAGTAATGTAACTTTAAAAGGAGGTACTGTAATCGGTAATTTCTAATTAAAAAGAATGATATATTTAGTCTAATAAAAGATAAACCTGAGTGCTGGAGTTTTCAATGCTTTTGTATTTATAACTTTTGCTCTATAGCAAAGGGAAAAAAGTTTCAGTATGTAAGCCTTTGGATAATGAATATACTTAGAAATGTCAGAAGACAGAATTTAAAACGTAGATTTTTAACAATTTGTTTTTCTACAGATGGAATAGGTTATGTAGAAGATGGAAGAGAAATCTTTGATGAAGATCTAGATGATGATGCTCTTGGTTCTAATAAGAAAGGTAGGTTGAAAATGACTACTGTAGAAAGTCTTCCAGTGGCTTTTAAAAGGTACCTAAAATGGGCAACTTATTGGCATCAGTATGTGGTGAATATGGCCAAATGACGTGCTGCTTGAAGCTCTGTAGTTCTATGCTTGTGACTGTGGATTTTGTTTAGCCCCTGTGAGGCAGAAGACAGAGGTCCACAAATTGAGGCCAATTCACTGCTAACTACTTCAGCGTTAATTCAGGGCAATTTTGCTTACAGTCCTCTGGGGGATACATGTTTGCCTCTAGAACAGACACACCTCGGAATGATCTGGGTTTCCAAAGCTTGAAAGTATCTGAAGGATGCATGGTCTCTCTTTCCACTAAAATGCTTGCATGCTTTTAATGATCTGGGATCAAATGATTTTGCTAACTTTTATGAAGTTGGTGTCAAACTAAATTGAGTCTGACGTTGAGAATCCAAGCCTAGTGACAAACTCCTGGACACTAGGATTTTTTTTCTAAAGATGCTTCCATGTAAAGTGTCTTGAGCCTTTTTCTGGAGTATGAACTTGAGTGTGCAAAGAGCATCTCTGATGTGACTAGGAAAGGTAAGGTGCTGGTAGGGCTTTGGTTTTTGTATGTGTGCATGACAGCTATTACAAAGCTGGCAGCAAACAAAAGTTGATTAGGCTTCATTTCAGCCAGCATTGTAAAGGTGGAAGAAGTAGACTACCTCAGTTATCTATTCCTGCTAATAACTGAACCCTTAAACATTGAATTTTTCTGATGTAGAATTCACAATTTTATATTTTTCTGTAGGAAAAAGTGGCAAAATATCTACGGTTGATAAAAAGAACGTGAAAAAATCTGTGGTGTCAAAGCCAAACACAATTAAGTCTATGTTTATAGCCAGTGCTGGGAAGAAAAACACAGATGTAAGTTTTTGCATATTTCAATTTAAAGATTTCTATAACTTGTTTGCAGTGTTTTAATGGGAGTAGAGTAAAGCAATGGCTTGTTTCAGTTTCTTGTGTCTAGCAAGACATAAACCCCTGTTACAATCTCTTGTGTATGGAGCATTCCTGAAAATGTGTGTGTGCCTTTAGTCTTTTGCTGCTGGTCTCCCGATTGGGTTTGCATATATAACTAAAGAACTTTTTGGCTAATCTGTTATCTTACAGAAAACTGTGGACTTGTCAAAGGATGATTTACTAGGGGATATTCTTCAAGATCTTAATGCTGAAGTAAGTACATTAATAAAATCTGATTGAAATGCCTGAATCCATTCACTTTTCTTGCTATGGAACGTATCAAGAAAATAAAGTTTTTCCTGGAACTAGACCATCTAAGATGGATGTGCTATTGAAGAAATAAGCTTGGTATTTTCCATGTATGTATGCAGTCTACCTGTCATCTCCACCATGCAGAAGATGCACGACTGTATCGGTTTGATAAGCCAAGAGTACTATGTCCTGATTAGAGATGGGGTTATATTAAAGTGATGTGGTGCCTGTGCCAGTGCAGCCTTCCAGATTTTAGTCAGCGTGGAGTGAAACAGGACTTACCTGCATCTGACTCGTCGATACCATATGTGTGTATCGCCGTGCTCCAGCCAGGATGTTGTAGAATATTTCCATCTGGTGTGTTTGGGTTCACGAGAGGAGCTGAGGGAGGACTGTTTCAGCAGATGACAGAGCCAGAACGTCTGTCTGCCGCCTCCTGCTTCCTGCAGTTTGCTACAGAGAACCAGATGAAGGCTTCCTCCGAGTCAGCAGGGTTGGGCTGTCTCAGAGGAGGCTGTTCCTCCTCATTAATGACTTTTCAATGAGTTAACACCCCTAAGCAGGATTTTTTAAGAGTGAAAGGATTGGTCATGGGCAAACTGTGAAACTGCTGCTGTGGTGAGATACTGGATTGAAGTATGTTGTGTCATAGTAAGTGTAGTGTTTTTACAGAGCAGTAAGAGGGGTGTAAGATGTTCCAATGTAACGTTGTTCTATTGGTTTTGCTTACTTACTATTTTACTCCTCCCTATGACATCTGATAGAATGTTATAGTATCTTAGGTTATCAAAATCCCTCAAATCATTAAGCAAATGCATTTTAATGCTGTCAGGTTTTGTGGAGCATTGATTAGGGGAAGTAGTGACAGTAATTACACTATGGCTAAAAACCCTATTTTTTTTTCCTTATTTTTTGTTTTATAAAACTTCTTTTGTTATTAGCTGTTGATAAGACTGAGTGTAAACTATCTGCACATATAAATAAGTTAAAATGGCTTTTCCTCTAGAGTGATAGTGTTGAAAGAGCACTTCTGCCTTTCTTAAGGTATGTGTGCTCAGTACTACTGTTTCAGCAGACATGAAGAACATCACACCAGTTAGTCTGATACTTGCGAATTAAAGGCACGAATAACTATTTAAAATGTCCACTGTTTGTAAAACCTTTTACTTATTGATGACTATTTTCCTCTCAAACTTTAACAAAAAATCTGTGATTATTCAGATAACTTCTTATGTGGCTGAATTGTATATCAGGAGTTGTGTTTTCTTGGCAAATGAGAAATACTTATGGCCATTTTTCTCTGTGATGGAAAATGTTACTAGCCAAGGCAAAAGAAAACACCAAGCAACACTTCTTCTTTTTGTGACTTTTTCTTTTCTTTCTATATTCAGATAAGTCCACCACCAGTTATAATGCTGAAAAGGAAAAGATCTGCTGGAGTACCATTGAATCCTTTCTCTGTGCAGTCCCAGACTCCTAAGGTAAAGGAAGAAAATCAAAGAAATTCTCATCAACATGAATTAATCTGCGTTTTGGTTGATTTGAATACAGTTGTCTTAATTCTGCTTATAGAAATTACCCTTCTCATTAGCTTCCTTAGCAACATTACTATGTAATTTCATGCATTTTCGTCTTCCCCTTCCATGTTAATAGATAAACAGAGAACAAGTCTTTCTGTATCTTTAGTATAGTAGTAGTATGCAGCTCTTACATTTGACAGGTGAAATTGTTTTTATAATGATAGGTGCATCACATGAAGATGAGCTTCTACTTTGTCTCTTTTTTCCTGAGAGTAGAAAAGATTTTTGTGGCAAGGAAAGGATGATGGGAAGTGAAATAAGCAGAAGAAAGAGTATTTGTATGTGTGGAAAAGGATAAAGCCCTCATCTTCTGCAGAAATGGAAAGCAAATGGAAAATGGAAGCAATGGATAGAAGTTTATCCTAGTGGAAGATTTTGGAGTGAAAGGAGGGATGGGCTGCTAAGGATGGAAGGCGATCAGTTTAAGAGTTTTGGTAAATGAGAAGGACTTTATAGCTGGAAATACAATGAGGTATTTGGTAAGGCAAATGGAGTATGGTAGATAAGTAGATGGTAGATAAGTCTGACTTGTGAAACCTTGTGCAATAGTCAGATCAACTCTTAACGTTGAAAATAATCACCAATGGCACTCATTTCAACAGTTGTGTTAGAGCCTAGAAGTTACTGAAAAAGAAAAAAAGGGGAGGCATCAAGAGAGCATCTTTGTCTTTATGGTGCAAAACAATGGTCACTTTTATAGGAAACATTGAGGAGGAAATTAATTCCCAGGCAGGATGTTCAGAAGATAGCTTCTGTGGTCCTAGGAGGAGAGATTGGGGGTTTTAGACAGTGAAACAGATGAAGAGGATGAAGAGTGCAGCCTTTAGAAAATAAATGGGCAGAAAAAGCAAAATGTCAGTGATGCTTTCTACTTCAGGAGATGAGCAGAGATACAAGTATGAATAAGTTCATTTGACTGAGCTAGCAAAAAAAAATGTTGGTGAAGGTAGATAAAGTAATATTTGTTTTCTGTTGAAGGTGGGTGAAGGGCTGAGTTTGTTGTTGGCCATAGCAGAAGTAGGTGAACTGAGATTAAAATTCTAGAAATGATTGTGTGCAACTCTAAATTCTATGTCTGTAAGTAATAGCTTTCTTCAAAGAAGAAGGTTTTGGACCTTGCTGCAGGTTGAGGGCCTGCAGGTGCAGAGACCTGTTGTTCACCGTGAAGGACACTTTATACACATCTTCCATAAGAAGAGGTTCTGTAGCTGTGGCCAGAGTGGTATCCAGTACTTGTTGCCTCAGAGTTGACACTTGCAGAGCACACCGAAGTGTGGTTTCTTTGTTTTCCTCACTCTCCTTGTCATGTCTGTAGCATGAAGAGATCCAATGGAGACACACTCTGCTCTTTAGACCTATGGAGTCCTGTAGACATCTTGGACTCATTACTGAAATGAACATACTGCTGTATGGGCCTTCCCCAGGTGTTCCAGGCTCTGTCCCTGCCTGGGGACAAGCATATTGTCACATACTCACTTAACACAGAGGTTTTAATTTAGGAATGGAGTAGTGCTATGTGAGAAATATAGTGACAGTAACCACAAACTTAATTAAATGTCAACCATGTCCTGTTGTAAACTGTTTTTTAAAATTATAGTAGAAACGCATTGTGACAGGAATGATACTATAGAATTTAAAGTTTACTTTTGAGGAGTTTTAATTATCGTGCTGCAAAATATAGGGAGCTTTTCCTCTAGCCCTGGTTACTGTTTCTGCAAATACTGAATGCTAGATTTTTTTTTTCCTCCTTTTTTTGTTCTTTAGAGAATCTTTTTAACTCATGGCTAAAATGTCTTTCAGGTAATCACACCTATATCAAAGAAAGCTCCTGCTCAGCTCAGAAAGGAAGCTCTTTCCCCGGCTTCATTTCATCCTAAAAGTCCCAATTACAGAGCAAAATCTGTCATAGTCTCTGAAAATGAGGATACTGAGTATGTGCAAAAAGCTACAGAAAATGGGGGAATGGTGAAGACAGTAGAAGAAAAAACTATTGAAGGTATTAAAAACAAATTAAACTCGAGTTTGGGAATTCTTTAAATATGGCATGTTACCGTTAAAACACTTCTTAGTTGATACTAGTTAGATGCTTAGCTTAAATGTGATGTTTTGTTTGTATATTAATACTGTCATTACATTAATGCATAGAGTGTGCTATCTGTGCATACTATTGTAGTATACAGTGTGTAATTTCAATGACTCAAGCCCTTAATGCCATGTGCAACACTTCCAGATGATGATCAGGGAATGATGGATTTTGATGAGGAGGACTTTGATGAACCTATGGAAGCAGAGCATGTGGAAACTATACCTGAGAGAGCTGAAGGCTTGAACACAGACAAGGAAATTGAAAAGAAACAGACAGAGCAGCTGGAATCAGAGAAGAAAGAGACATCTGTCTTGTAAGAATCTCTTTTTTTTTTTTTTCCTTCTACCAGTAAGCCTTAGATTTATCTTTGTGTTTGTCTTTGCCAATGGGATAATTGTGATACAGACAGAATGATGATAATGCTATCCAATGTTTTATTTTTGTAGTGGTGTTAAAAATGGTAATGTTGAACATGCTGATAGCTACTTAATTGAAAATACTTGATTTTCTTGGGATTTAGTACATGACAACATAACATATTTCAGTACATTGAGGTGGCTCTGTGTGGGTGTTGAACAATGAATTTTGCTGACAATAAGCAAAGATGAAGAATTTCTAACAATGCTTGTTCTAAGCAACTGTGAATAACTTTAGTTGTAGTTAATAATATTGTTGTTTGAAATAATTTCACCAGCTATGTATTTGGAAATAGGAAATAGGGAAGGGTTTCCCCATTATTTATTTTTTGTTGTTGTTTGGAAGAATCCTAAATCATATGTTTCTATACCTTTAAACTGTAAAATATTTCAATGATTAAGTAGATTTAAACATTTAATGACTAAAGAGTTGATTTTGTTGAAATAATGTGTTGTTCACACTAAGCAGCTTGTGCAGTATTTGTTATGTAAAGGCTCAAATGACCAAGGCTGAAATAGCAGGTGAATGACTTCTAAAGCCTGTGTGTTGTGTACTAAGAACCATACTTGTTCATGGGTTTCCCTCTTTGTCACTCCACCCTTCTTTTCAGAAAAATTCTGAGGAAACGCAGCTGTTGGGAATGTTTCACAGTACTGGGAAGAGCAATAAAAGGCCTGGGAACATAGGACTGAACTGAAGTGAAGCAGTGGTGGTTATAGCAGAGGCACAATTTTACTTCTTGTTTCTTTTTCTTCTGCAAAACCTGCAGAAGTTGTTCTCTCCCAGATATCTCATGTTGGGACAGAATTGATGAGGACGAAGCTGATGTAGGAGTGGCCGAAGTTCAGCTGGACCCCAATCTCCTTCCACTTGTGAACGGGGAAAATGATGATCAAGTCTTAAGATTTTATTGGCTGGATGCTTATGAAGATCAGTACAGCCAGCCAGGTAACTATTCAGTTAAAGGCAGAAGATGCCATTCTGATTCTTTCTGCGTAACTGGGATTTTCAGAGTTGCCTAAACTATGTCTAGATCCCCTGTCTGTCTGTGCTTTATAACTTGTATGTTGATCTTATTTTTCCATGCCTGGCACTCACTGTGGGGCACTATGATAGGGCGAAGTAAGAATGGTGTCTCTTTGGTCTAGTGTAAGTAGTAGGGAGGTACAAAGGGAGGGAGATACTAGCACTTCTCAATGTTGGTGACCCATTGGCCTTCTTAAAACCCACAGCTGATGTTGTTAATTTCTTACTCAGTGGTACAATTGAGTGTGCTTTCTCCTTGTTACTGGACACATAACTTAAAATTCTGGTAGGTTGTTAGAAAGTCTGTGCAATAGCAGTTGCATGATTTTGTATGAAGGAGAAGTATGCCTCTCAAGGAAGGAAGGTGGCCTGAAAAAATAAAAGTTCTGTCTAGATCCCTTTATTCAAACTATCTGGATCTTGAAGACTGTCTCTGTATTAACATCTCTAAGTTTTTTTGTGCGGTTGAAGTGTGAATCCTGGCTCTCATAGTCTTCAAAACTGCAGAATTCTGATCTCAGCCCTAACAAAAGAAGTCATATTCACATCTATTCTAAGCACTTCCCATCCGTCCTCTAATTTCATCAGCAGCTTTAGGATCTTTGGTTTCTAATTTGTGCTTCATGGAGGTTTACCGGAACGTTCTTCTATATGTTGTTGAAGGTTTTTTGGGTTGATGCTGTAAGCATTGAGTCAGATCCATTTCTTTTACACCTTTTGTTGTGAGTTGGGATGCCAAACTTAAATATGAGACTGTGCTGGGCTAAACAGCTTGGTGATGGGAGTGGTAATAATCATAGATATCTTGATGAAATCAATGGCTCTAATATAAAATTGCTACTTTTAAAGACCCCACTATTGTTCTTTTTCTTTTTTTTTTGTCTTCTAAGTCAGTGGTTGCTGAATGGAACATAATTATGAAAGGATTTCTGTTCCTCGCATGCAAGGAGTGTTCTTTTCTCATTATGACTTTTTCAGGATGGAATAATAAAGGCTGCACCTGTTTTCAATTAGTCGTGTAGAAGGGAAAATTTTGATACTGCTTTTTGTTTAACATGCTCATGATCTTTGTTTATGCCTCATTTGCTGTGATGTCAAATGCATTGCCTGAAGAGTAAATACTATAGCATAATCACAGGACTCTTTCAAACTTAATGATTTTTAGAGGCTTACTTTTCATAACTCCCTTTACTATCTTTGGCAGAGAACTTGAGAATTGTGATCCTATTAACATTTTAAAGAAATAACGAATAAAAATTGCCCTTTCTTTCCCCTCTACAAGACATTTTTCCTGTCTCTTGACTTGGCTTGCCTTTTGGTTCGTTGGTATCATGATTTTTCTTATTTCAGACTTTGTATTTTATAAGCTTTACTCCTATTTTTTCTTTCTTCTTTCCATCATTAGACTTCCAGGGAATAGGTCCTGATATCTATTCTCTTATTTCTTGGTTTTACGTATGAAACGTTTCTGAGAACTCTTTGAAGCCCTGCTTTCATTGTGTGCATGTTGGAAGAATGATGTATATGGGGCATGTTGGACTCGATGACCTCCAGAAGTTCCTTCCATCTTAAATTACTTGGATTCTGTGAAACCTGGGGATTAATTGCAATTATTTGTCCATGCTAGAGTTGATTGAAGTTTGTCTTTGCAATTCAGGCAGCCCTTTACATGGTTTTTGACTGGCTCATGTATCCTTTTTTCTACCTCATCTGCTTAGACGTATACCCCTGACAGCCTCTCACATGTTAACTTCTCCATACTCTTAATATTGTCAGTTGTTCAAGTGACCAACTCCTCTTTTGTGGTCTCTCCCATAGTTTCATCTTTCTGTATGATACAAACCTACCTGTTTTTTTTTTTGTCCCTTTAAAAAAGGAAGATTGCTAGGGATAAGAACTTCATCATGTCATTTAGATCTGTAATTTGCGCTCTTTCTAGATCCCTTTATTCAGACTGTCTAAATCTTGAAGATTGCCTCTGTATTAAAATCTCTAAGATACTTTGTGCAGCTAAAGCTTGTTTCCTTGCTCTCATCATCTTGAAAACTGCAGCATTCTCTTCTCTGTCCTTGACAAAAGTAGTCTTGTTCACATCTATTCCAAGCACTCAAGAAATGATTTTTCTTAGCCTGTCACTAACTCTGTCATCCGTCTTAGTGCATCCTCACTGATTTATCTTTGATCTAATGGAGGCAGAAAGGTGCCTTCATGTCTGAGAGACCCTGTGGCAAAGATAAATTATATCTCTTAACCGAGGACTTGTTTATGCATTGTCAGACCAAGGAGAAATGCAGGTTTCAAAATTTTCCTTACAGTCTCAGCTCTGATTATTTCTGATTTCATTAACATTAGTGTAATGTAAGGAGAATGTCTTTCATGTGATCAAATTCCAAGTTATTTGGAGTTTGAAGTGAACTCGGGCGAAGCTGGGTTTTTGAGTTGTACTTGGAAGTTTATTTTACTTGTTATTCACAAACTGTACTGTGAAAGTCAGGTAGGCTTGTTCCATGTTATTTCAAAGCTTAACATCACTTGATTAGCATTGTGCAGCATTTTGTGCTGATGCCACGTTCTCCATGGCTCAGAGGTGTGCATGTATAATAATGCCATGGTCCACAGTAAGAAGTCAATTGCAGGAGTCCTGCTATATATAGGCTTTCAGAATGTCTGTCGCATTCACAACTGCTGTCTTAAAATCCAGGCTTTCTTCCTATGTCATACATCTTTTGGTGTCATCAGTTTTTAAAAATAGTCAGTTGAAAATGTCTAGTTGTTGTTTTCAGAATATATTAGTAGTAGCAGAGCTTTGATCTCACGGTACTAAAGTGGAGGAAAAATGGGTTAACTGTACTGGTCTAGCTGAAGAATAAAAAATTGTAGACGACACATATTTCAGGAGTGATTGACAGCACAGGCATTCAGATTATCTTCAGCTTTCACTGACTCCTCTCTCCTTCTTCCCTCTCCTCATTTTAATAGAATTATCAAACTAATGTAGATAGAAATGGAATATCAGAACAGAATTCTGAGACTGGCTGTGTGATGCCATTTTGAATTTCACGTGTTAAGGTATTGTTACTATAGTGATGGAGGTGGGGGCGTGAAGAACTATACAGGTATCCAGTTGTAAAGCTGGTATTTAAAATTATTTAGAATGTGCTGATTTGTAAGGATTTGTTGTTCAAGGACCTGACCCAGAAATTATTGTGTTTCTGTGCAAGAATACAACATAAGCTGCTTTAAGCAACTTTAAGAATGATTAATTTAAGAACTGTATATTGAATTCTTTGCTCTTCCCTTTTTCCTTAGGTGTGGTATTTTTGTTTGGCAAAGTTTGGATTGAATCTGCAAACACCTATGTCAGCTGTTGTGTCACAGTGAAAAATATTGAGAGAACAGTTTATCTACTGCCACGTGAAACAGTAAGTATGTCTTTTAAGCATGTCAAACGTAAGTACCTTTCATTCTGCTATGGCAGGTTATGAGCTCTAGTAGTGTGTTTATGGGAACTGTTGAAGCCAGAGTTGTCTGCGGTAGGTAGTGAAGTGAAATACAACGTACACATGGCGTATCACCCGAGATGCAGAGTCAAGTGTTGCTCCTTTTCCTTGCCCCTAACTATCAACTGCAAACAAATGTTACCTTTAGACTTGCTGCTTAGGAAATAAAGTTGTCTTGAAATACAGGAAACACAGTGCTTTTTAAGCACTCTGTTTCAAGTAGTATTTTTTTTTTTAATTTGAGTTTTCTTGGGTGATTGCATTGCAGTTTTCCCTTAAAGAAGAGATACATGATTCACAACAGCAAAGCAAAATTCAACTTCCTGGTCATGTCTGTTGGCATTTTTTGTTAATTGCTAAAACCTGATTTCTGTTTTTGAGGAAATCGACCTGTCCACTGGAAAAGAGACAGAGACTCCAGTAACTATAATGAGTGTTTTCAAGGAATTCAATGACTGCATTTCACCAAAGTATAAGATCATGAAGTTCAAATCCAAGGTTTGTCTACAAGACTCCTATTTGATTATTTTCTGTTCTGGTTTGCAAGGTGGGATGTCTGTTGAAATACTGTCCAGTGGGGAAGGTTATCCTGAAATGCAAATATGTGACTCCTGACATGTAAAAGTGTACCTGCTTGTAAAAGGCATTCCAGTGTCTTCCCATATATCCATACTCCTTTAAGAAGAGTAAATCTGCGATATGATTGTTCCACCAGAAGCTTAAACATACTGCTTTTGCAAATAATCATTCGTTAGCTTCTTTGAAACTGGATTGAGTACTGGACCGTTTTTCTTGCCTGCTGAGCTGTTTTTGAGAATACGGAACAGATAGAAGTTCTGATGCCTAAATCCTGGGTGTCAGCTTATGGTGTCAAAGCTTAAAACGAAAGGTTGGATTGTCCAGCGGACCGGTCAGTACACTGGGATTAGACTGTCTTTGCATTTGACCAAGTGTCTTACTGAACTTTATCTCTTGGTGTGTTTCATCCTTCTCACCCTTGCAGATAAATCTTTTTAGATCCATGCTGTTCGAAGCATGGATTGTCATACTGTATTTACACAGAAGGTAACAAGTTGTGGGGACTGTCATACAGTCTTGAAACTTAAGCTGTTTTGGGCTTACAGTTAGAGGCAATAGTCTTAGAGTGTTATTTTGCTGCATGCTCTTTGCTCAACAAATCCTTAAAAGAACGTTGGAAACACAAAATTTGTGCCATGGAGAACTTACACATAGAGTAGTATAAAACTTGTCTTAAGTCTGCAAGAAAAGAGCTGATGCTGCTGATAGCACTGCAGGTTTGGACTGATTTAGTTTGCTAGCGTGAGAAAGCTTTCTTGTTTGTTTACATAGAGCATTTGTCTTTTGGCAGGGTCAGGCAGAGGTGGGAAGTTTGAGTGGGGAAAGGTGGCCAACATGCAAGTTAGATTTGTTCAGAGTGAAGCGCTCTCAACCTTTTCTGTTTCTTGAAGTAAAGTGGTGTTAGTCTGGCAAAGCTGCTACCATTATAATTTCTGGGTGGTGTAATTAGTTGTAACTTTTCTGAGGCTGGCAGTCTTGTGGCTGATAGGATTCATTCCTGAACAGTCGATTGGGAAATGGGATGGCAAGTAAAAATGCAGGAAGAATGGAATTTAACAGTATGTAAATGAAGGAAAATAAAAACAAGTTCATATGGTAATTCAGGTTGGAAAGATCCTCAGGTGGTCAGCTAACTTAAACTTTCTGAAATACCCTGGCTTTAAGTTGTTAAAGTGAAACTGTGAGCGGTGTTTCTCAGACAGCAAATTTGTGCAAGAAATAATGACTTTCTAGCAACACGTACTGTTCTTTACGTCATTCAGGGAAAATACACGATTCATTAGAACTTTGAAAAACTTTTTTTTTTTTTTATTCTAGCTTATTTTCTCTGACAAAATTATGACGCAAATTTAGCTGTTTTCAATTTTAGCAGTGGTATTTCTCTTGTATATCTGATAACTTAGTTGTTATGTATGGGGATCAGAAAGGTAACAACAAGTAAAAACCAAGTTTGTAATGGCTCACTGTTCAAAGAACCTTTCAGGAATGAGGGAGAAAACTCAGAGTACTTCAATTCTTCATTAAAAGGCAGAATGCAAACACTTGTACTCCTGAAATGGAAGGAGGGAGAGAGGCCTTTGAAAAGATGTGAGTCTGCTAACAGAATCTTAGAAAAATTCCACTGATCCCATGGTCTGCGAAGGAAGAGTAATATAGTTCAACCTTCAAAGATGGCTTTTTAAAAGTCAAGGTAAACCATGTGTGGGAAGCTGTTGAACTGTTATTTCTGATGTTAGTTCAAAGCTTATCAAAGTTTCAATGAGTTTACACAGAGCTTGGGGTGAAAGGCCCAGCTGTGTTGTCTGGAGACGCTGTGCTTCTGGGGTCCTTGGGTGTAACACAGGAGTGATCCCTAGCAGGAACAGGGAAGTAGCAGCACAAGGGCACTATTCAGATCTTAAAATATTTTAATATTTGACCATCCTGGTGAGGAAAGGCTAACTCAAGTGACAACAGGTACAAAAGGTGGTAATTAGAAAGGTGAGACTGCCATGGTTTAAACCTGGCCAGCATCTAGGACCTCACAGCTGTTTACTCCTCTCCCCACCCAGCAGGATAGGGAGAAGAGGGAGAAAAAGGAAAAAAACCAAACAACTCATGGGTTGAGATACAGACAGCTCAATAGAGCAATAACAGAAGAGAATATAATAATAATAATGGAAAAATAATACAAAATGAGTGATGCAGTACAGTTGTTCACCACCCGATGATTGATTGCCCAGTCTGTCCCAAGCAGCAGTCGTGGATTCCTTCTCCTTGGACAACTCCCATTTATTTACCAACCATGATGTCCATGGTATGGAATATTCCTTTGGCCAGCTTGTCCTGTCTATGCTCCCTCTCAGTTTCTGTGGGAAGCTGAAAAAGTCCTTGACTTAATATAAGCATTACTTAGCAACAACTAAACCAGTATGTGTTACCAGCATTATTTTCATGCTAAATCCAAAACACAGCAGCTAATAGGAAGAAAACGAACTCTATCGCAGCTGAAACCAGGAGAGACAAAAGGAGAATCAGTTATACCAGAGATAACTATGAAAGAGCTTTAATTTTTTTTTTTAGCCTAGTAAAGTGAAGAATAATGATGAAACCTTTTTGCTCTCTGAAAACATTAAAAGGGGATGAGCAGCAAGAAAGCTATTTAAAGGACAGTTTTAGCAAAAGAACAAAATTATAAATTTTAATTCATGAATAAATTAGGCAGGATAGCTGAGGGTACAGAGAAGCTCTGGAATAACCTACCAGAAGTGTTTCTAAACAGTAGGATTTTTTTTTTTCCTAATTAATCAGATTCTTCAGTAAACTGAATTTCATTAACATCACTAACACAATAAAGGCTATCCATCTTTATTTTGCTGGCATAATTTTCTGCTGAAAAGGAAAGGTTAGTTTGCCTCCTGGAAGATTAGTTGTTTAATGAGAACTGGAGCTAGCAGGGAGGGTATGGTGCCAGTAGCGTGTAGGGTAAGGAAAAGATAGGATTGGGGAGCAGGGCTGTTAGTGGGGCCCTTGGAGGACTATTCAAGGAAGATACTAATGCATCTGTTTTAGCTTAACACAGAATTCACAGAATAAGTGGTACCAAATCTGGCCAGGCTTATATCTCTGCAGCAGGGGATCCTTTTGATGCCTGCAAGATAATTGTGGGAGTAGTGGGGTTGTTCCATTATTGCACTGTCCTTTTCTTTTGTTCCTCTCTGAGAAACCTCAGTTTTCCTGGTTATGTACCTTATTACTCTGTTTTCCATGAGGAGATGTCATCTTGCTTTTCATTGCAGTCATGCCACTACGGATGTTGTGGTGTTCTCCAGTCTGCATTCCCATGGGGTGTGCAGGGCTCTTGGATTGAAATGGTGGTGGCACTCAGCGTAGTGATTGCTCCAAAAGAGTGACCTTCACGCAGTTGGGACTGGATGTAGTTAAGAGATAATATGTGGAATGAGTTTCAACAAGGGCAAGTGCAAGGTCCTGC